>APFE030816706.1:119425-154321 GCA_000404065.3 Pinus taeda
AGATACTAGTACGTAGGTGCTGGCCTACAGAAGGCTACAACCTTCTCTTTCTTCCAGGGACCAAGTTTCATAAATTTTCAGACTGGATCCATGAACATCAATCAATCATCAAGAATCAACCAATCTCCTTTTCACCAATTAGATCTGAATCAAGTAGATACTTCTCTGACAGTTGTACCCAACACACAGTACCAGAAACCACACACCAAAATCTGAACCCAGAACACTGCAGTAATAAACAGAAGCAGCAATATCACAACTCAAAATATATACGCTACTTTAACAGCCTGCAACCTGCGTGCATACGCTTTTGCGTATGGAACAACCTGCGTATACGCTTCTTCACTTCACTGAACCTGTGTGTATACGCGCCTTCGCTTCACTGAACCTGCATACAGATCTATAAAGGATAATTCACTCTTTCAGATATTCAATCACTAATTAACCCAGATTATCAGACTTATAGATCAGGCAAGAGCCACATCTAGCAGATCAAAATCATACAAAGATACTATCAATCAAGCTTAAATATTATGACCCATCAATAGAACTTATCCTTCTTTTTGCGCTAAGGTTCCTCCTTCATTCAGATCCAGATCTGCATCATAACCCAATTGCCAATGTACCAGCTCTAGCACTTTATTAGATATTCAATGATAATTCAGATCATGATTTGCCACAAGATCTCCTTCCTCTTTTATAGTCTTAGGCCTTCCACAATACCACGGTCCAAAACCATAACATTTCAATACCATGAACCCAAAACTAGGGATCAACACATCTAACGAGACGCCATGGTCCAAAACCATAGGTTCAAATCCCAAGGACTAACCACCATGAACCAAGAGTAAGTTCACCAACATATACGCACTTTTGTAACGTATAACCCGCGTGTATACGCGTCTTCGTCTAGATGAACCTGCGTATATGTCTTTTTCTTCTTTCTGAGTGCCTGAACTGAGATCTGTCACCAAGGTGAGTTGCCATCAAGGAAAACACCAGAGCCATATCATCAAACCTATGCCATAATGCCAACACTTATCTTGATGATTCTTATTATATTTCAATTTATGTAATTGAGGTTTCATTATTTTTGGTCGTATTCTAGTCTCTTCTTTTGCATTAAAACCCCATCTTTTCATAGTTCATTTACCTATGGTTCTCAGGGATGAAGTTCTTATACTCATTCAACACTTCAATTCCCTAACCTTTTGAATGTCATTGTATCATTTTGGAACTACAAATTTTGTACATGCAAATTCACCCTTTATTTAAATATGTGCAAGATATTGAAAAATGGCAATACTATTATACCAAGCAATTATCATAAAAAATGTTTGATATTTTGTTAAAATTATATATTATTAAAGTGAGGAGCTTTATATATTAAAAAATGTGTTAGCCATGGGGAATCATGAATTGTCCATGTAAGTATTCCATGGAATTGAATATATTTTTTTCCTAGTGGTTTGGAGATGTCATACATAGTGATGCCAACCCATAACTTTAAAAGTTCATTTACAAGAATCTCTCTCTCTCTCTCTCTATATATATATGTGTGTGTGTGTGTGTGTGTGTGTGTGTGTGTGTAACTTGGTATGTACTTGATTATTTGAATACATATATTTATTACATTGTAAGTATAATAAATTGTGTAACAAGAAAGACAAATGAAATGTTATGTCGAAAAGATATTGTAAACAAATACTTGGAACAATCATTTCCAACATTATGTGCTCTTTCTTTATTAACATAGTCAACACTTAGTGAATAGACTTAAGCTCTCCAAATAGATTGACACCATTAGTTGCCAATGAAAGCCTAACATTATGAGGTTATTCTTTAAAAAATAACCATATTTCCTCAATACTCCTAAATATAGTGGCATCTAGAATTGTTCACATAACACCATCTTCACTTTTTGTGCATGATATTCCGTAAATATTGATATGTTTTTGCACCTAAAGTATTGTTGAAAGTGTGGAATTATATGAATATGATGAAGAATTTTGTAGGTCACTTATTTGTTACGTAATTAGTTTGATATCGATGAATTCCACATTAAGGAAATTCCAACTTCATTGCATGTTTTCCATATCATTAGGACATGCACTAATGGCTTGATACTCCATTTCTATGTCTTTCATAATAAGAAGCAGTTCTCAGTGTGAGTTAATGTATTCAATGATTATAAGAGGAAATCACTTAGCAACAAACAATATTCAAAACTAAGTTATTGCAATGAATGGCCACTAATAATGCATCATTTATACAATTAATACCTAAAAAAGATGTTATTCATATTTGAATAATTATATTGCATACCTTAAGATTTGTATGAGATAAAAGTTTGACAAATTGTTCAATCCCTTTAAGTTGGCTAATAAAAAGCTAGCAGAGAAAAGATGCATCCTTGAGCTTTCATATAAAGGTTTTCATGCTGTATCAATTAAAGGTGTATAAGGAATAACATCAAAATTACTATCCATTGAAATAAAGGTGTCATGGATAAATACATTTATTTTATCCTTCTCAATGACACCAGTATCATTTTCTTCCATAAAACTCACTTCACCTCCAACCATTCCATCCCCATTAGCTTGTTTACCAATATTTCTACTATAATTTGATTTAGCACATCTTTACTAGTTGAAGCCTAGGATGATTTGTCCTTATAATTGAAAATTGTTAAACACAAAGGAAATGATACACAAATCATTTAAGATAAATCATTCAATGCATTATTCTTTACAAATATACACAGATAAATGCATTTTCATGACCGTTGGATTCATCTTCCAAGGTCTCTTGGAATTAATTGACCTTTCACATTCCACACCATAACCCTCAGCGGATTAGGTGTCCAACATTCCCCCCTCCCCCCCTTAATATGAAGGGGTATAAGCAAGCCCAAGAAGAGAGCTCTAATAAAAAATACAACAATAAGTTGAATGTGCTCTTTGAGATGATGTTATAAGATGTGATAACTCGAGGTCTCAAGCAATGATGGTTTAGGGATGACCACCAACACTAGAATGCTTAATACAGTTCTTGGAACTCTTCCAAATATAGCAAGAAGCTGAAGTATTCTACTAAAGTGCTCCCTATTGTTTTGAAAAAGGGAGACCATTGGGGTCTCAACCTAGAACGCTTAGCACAATTCCTAAAACTCTTCCAAAACTATAAATAAGTTGAAGTCTTCTAGTAGAGGAAGTGCTCTTTAATGCTTTGAAGAGGGAGACCATCAACCTAGAAAAAGGAGGTCTTCAACTTGTGAGAAAAAGGGAAAACCTCAACCTAAAAAGGGAGGTCTCAACCTATAGTGGCTTAAGGAAGGCCGCCAACCAAAGGCATGCTCATGGGCTTCTTTGTCTCTAGATACAACTCTGAATTTGCGTATGTTTGTACGGGAGCACGTTAAGGTTGTGGCTCAAGTTCACTTGATTTATCTTTGAAACTTGTATATGACCACCAATTCCGCCTGTCAAATACAAGGTGAGAAGATGAAGAAAAATGAACTGCAAGACTTTTCAGTACTCGTGAACAAATTTTGTGATATGAGGTTGTTGAAGCCCATTTACAAGAAGTGATCCATCCAAGGTGAATCTTGGTTCTTGCAAGAGGCTTGTTTTTGAAGAATGAGTGTGTTGATCACAATGCTTACATGGGTGAAGATCAAAACAATAATCTTTCACATGGCCAACTTTTGGTTGTTGTGGAAGAGGAGCAAGATGTGAAACAAGTGAAGATGAGCTACCATGAAGAACCATGACAATTTGGAATTGATTTGGCTTTGAGTAATATGGAGTATGAAAGGATACGTCCTTGTCATATCCAAGACATGTTGTGTTCTTGTTACTAACAATCTCTTCTCAAGGTATGATGATGGACTTGGGAAGTGCAGACTGAATTTATGCATTTGCAAGCAACTTTGGTCTTTTAATGACTTGATTAGTTTTTGATGGGATTTTGTCTCAATCTCAAAGAGAAGATTGTTTTGAACAAAAACAAGTTCAAAAAGATGCTTACACTGTTGTAACTCATCTCGTTGTAATTGTGGCTCAAGCTGCAAAAATTCAATGTTTTCTTATGCATATTGTAGATAGGTCCGAATTTCAGAGAGAGAGAATCTTCACTCATTTGGATTGTGTTTTCAGCGTTAAACATGATTAGAGTTCTCAATAACTCTAACATATTTTCAATTTTAGCCATATAAACTTTCAATTTCCAACATAATCAAAATCTTACTCTGTCTTTTTGTTATTGTAATTATCCAGCAACATAAAATATGTCTTTACAAACTTGTATAACAACCAACAAACCAATTCAATGTGCAAACCCTTAAACAAACATGTACTTCAAAGTTTAATACACATAACATATAAGAAGGTAGATTTAAACCAATTCAACGTTGTGATGTTTTAAAGCAAGGTGCACATACCAAGACTTCAATTAATGGACTTCAACGCATTTATGCAACCAATGCACAGATGTAAACTCAATGCATATGACATAGTTTTGACTAGAGATAAGACTACTCAAAGCACGAACCATTCCAATCTCACCTCATCACAGAGAAATAATGCAACACCAACTCAATGTATTCATCTCACAGCTCACTTCATTGAAAGCAGAGATTCAACTCACATTCAATTGCAGGACTCCAATCAATGCCGAATAGAGATGCTTCAATGCATAGAAATTCCAGAGATTATTCAACGTTGGAGCTTGGTGAGGCGGAAGTGCATGCATATAAACCAACAATATTCCGTCGCACAAACCATATAACTCATGATTCATATATACCATAGATTCAAAGAGCACAAGTGTTTTAACACTCTGCACAGAGAATTATATATTTAACAACACACCAGAAATAAACCAATGCACAGAACTCTGGAGAGAATAAAGTTGTGGTGTTAATCAATTTCTGAATGCATATATGAATTTCTTATATAATTCTACAATGTTTCAATCATCTCAAACTGGAGGCGGATTACGAGCGTGCTTTCTCACGTAAATCTGGCGGGTTTGTCAACCTGTGATATCACTGCAATCGATGTCGTGGAGTGTCAGATTGATTACAGAGGCCAAACTCAGAATCTCCTCAGCGGTGCTACTTAGCTTTTTTATCAAAAGATCAACCAAATACAATGCATATTTGATTAACTAAATCCAACATTGTAATCATTCTTCTCATAACTCTTCTGCGTCAAAATAGATGTGCTATAGCTTTACCCTTTAATTACAGCAAGCTCTACCTTCCATCACGAGATAAAAACCAGGAAAATTTCGACGAAGTTCCCATACCAAAAAAGACCACATTCGACGACTTCTGGTTTTTAATAGTATCTTGGATTACGCAAATGCAATGCAAGTTTAGATACAATGTTGAAGCTCCCCATGTCGTTTTTATTTTGTTTTTGAAAGCCTATTGCTCTATCGTCTCTCAGGTTGGTAATGTAACACCTATAAGCGATGTCACATTCGAATAGCCATCCGTTTAGTATCACAAGGTCAAATGTTAGAAGAAGCATAGAATGGAACAAACTTTTCTGAGGAGGACCTGTAGACAGCTAAACATTTCCTTTTTTTAAGAACTGTAGTCTGTATGTAGTAGGGATGCAAAAAATTAGGTGCAGTGTTGTTAGGGATGGCGGATAATAGGTAGCACGATAGGTTGAAGCGACAGATCCGTTATGCAAAGGTGGGTCTGAGACGCCTGACAAGCCAGAATGGTAAAAAGACTCAACTGAGAATGCCTGTCTATTTCATTTATTTATTTTTTCTGACGGAAAATTCAGGTAGAATTTAGCTGACAAGACATTCTGAAATGCATACCTGATAGCAGAACTGACATTCATAGAGAGGCTACATAACCAGTTGCTCAAATTATTAAAACAAGGAAGGTAGACGCCTGCTCTGACACACAAAGGAAATAATACACAATAAATTTAAGATAATATTATGTTAAACACAAAAGAAATAATACACAATTGAACAATTATTCAATGTATTATTTTTTACCAATGTACACGTAAATACATTTTCATTTTTCATTATTATTAGATTCATTTTCAAAAAAATTTGGACTTCAATCACTTTTCACATTTTGCACCATAACCTTTAACGAATTAAGTATCCAACAAAACAATAAAATACGCTAGTATTATATCAAATAATAAAATGATAGAAAGTTTTACGATACTAATAAAAAATATATATAATAAATAAATTAATAAATAAATAACCAATGGGAAATATTTGTTTCCCCTTCATAGTGTTCAAACTCCCAAAGATGTTTTATATTTCTTCTTGATTTTAAGCCCCTGTACATGTTGCGAGGGGAATAACCATTATCGTTACCGTATTGCTCTTTTAACATAGCAATGGTCCTCAAATGTTCCTTGTTTGATGCCATTGTTATCTAATGCAACAAAATCCACTAAAGTAATATTAATACAACATAAAAGTATATTCAAAGAATCCAGCATATTGAAAATTCAAAATTTGTTTACCTAAAAAGGAATTTTGACTGTGTAGATAATCCAAAATTTGTATAAAATGATGGATGTTAAAAGTAGATAGAAAATTTGTATAAAATGATGGATGTTAAAAGTAGATAGAAAAACATTAGTGTAGTCATTGAATGTATCATCAAGAAGTTATTATAAACATGGAAAATATTGCACAATTGCTACTTTAATTCTCAAGGTATAAATAGATTTTATAATAATGTTAAAATTTAATGTTGGTTTCATTTAATTAAAATTGACAAAGTCATATTTTTTTAATATGTTAATGGATTATTAATATTCTTTGGATAAAGATTGTTGGCATTGCAATTATGAGTAAATAACATCAACATGTCAAAATTCCATTGGTAGGAATGTTCATATGAAGCCAAAAGAAGATCGATAATAATTACTTAACATAGTCAACATATTTGACATTTTAAATTTTAGCTATGTCAAACAAGCATCAAAAATACACCATCATCGTAATATATTTATACCCCAAAAGGCAAGGTTACAAATATGTGATATTTTATGATTTTAATAGAGTTTTTTCATAGCTTCGATGATTGCAACAACATTTGACGTGTCATAAAAATTTCATTGACATTAATTATTGTCATAATGCCTCATATATTATAGGGAAGAATGAAGAAAAATCTTTAGTAATTTTACAAAATTTCGCACATCACAAACCTTTTTTGGCATCAATATAAAAAAGTTCAAATTTTGATCCCAAATGTAGTAGTGGTTGCTTCCAAAACTTTAGTCATTTTGAAACATTTAGATTCCATTTGACCATCTTACCTTTAAGAATTACAATATCTCTTAGCATTCTTTCCTTTGCATTGGGTTCTTTTATCACCATTGAGAGTAGGAGTTGGCCAATAGGGTTTGGAACTATGGTTTTGTTGTTGTTGTGACGTGGTTGCTTCTTTGCTATGCCACTAAGGTTTTGTTGGATGTGCAAGCAATGTTGAATCGCTAGCGAAAAAGCTTATCTTGTTGTCTAATTAATCACAAAATGCTTCAAAGAAGGTCATTTTGTAAGTAGTCACTCGACTAATAGAACTTCTCCAATGGAGTGAAAAGTAGATAGAAAACTAGAAAAGACATTTCCAAGCTTAAGAAGAGTTGCATATAAGTTGATAATCATTATTTTGTATGCCACATTCCACAAGTAAAAGTCTAAGTATCTTGAACTTGCATATGAAATCCTCAATGCAAGAGAAAACATTAGGATTCAAGGAAATAAGTTGTTTTTAAGCTAATGGGTTGGAATTTCATTGTGTTTACTAAATATTGTTTCCATTTTTTTCCAAAAAACATTTAGGATGTGAATTCCTTGAAGGTAAAATTATAAATTTCTAGAAATCAACATCCCTATCAATCCACATTAGAAAACTGATCTTTCTATCTAGTTAGAGAATCACAAAATGCTTCAAAGGAGGTCATTTTGTAAGTGATCATTTGATTAATAAGAACTTTCCCAATGGAGTGAAAAGTAGATAGAGAACTAGAAAAGGCATTTCCAACCTTAGCAAGAGTTGCATATATGAGTTGATCATCATTCTTTTGTATGCCACTTCCTATAAGTAAAAGTCTAAGTATCTTGAACTTGGACATAAAATCCTCAATGCAAGAGAAATAACTAGGATTTAAGGAAATAAGCCAATTTTTAAGCAAATGGGCTAGAATTTGGTTGTGATTACTAACCATGGTTTCCGGGTTTTCCCAATCTACATTTGGGATTTCAATCCCTTTAATGCAAAATTATAAATTGCTAAAAATTGGCATCCCTAATAATCCAAAAATTGTTTTACTTTTATTGTCTTTTGTAGTTCTCTTTAACTGTTCAAATGGGACAACTTTTGTTCCCAAGGTAGCCCGATAAGTCCTTTTTTAATAAATCTTCCATACATGATTTTCTTGACGAGTAGTTCAAACTGGTATGATGTCATTTGGACTAGCCCTATTGTAATATGAAAGTAAGATGACTCTAAAAGAAGAACTAAGATAGAGAGAGCCCAAAAAAATTAACGATTTAAAAAAATAACACTCAAAGACTATAGATGACAAGTTATGATCGAGTGCATATAGGAACAAAAAAAGGAGAAATGTTTACCAAGATGCCACATGGTAGGTGGATGTTGGCCCACATGGTGATGAGTGCATGGTGAGGTCACCAACTTTAAAAAAATAAAAAATAAAATAAATTAATTAATTCTCTAACTAATTGTTATTAGCTCTATTACAAATAATTTGCTTTTATAACTTAAGGAACTCACTTTTATAAAATGATTGTGAATAATTTTTACAATAAATTTAATTTATAACTTAAGTTGCATGCAAAAAGTAACTTTTAAAAAATAACAAAAAAGCCTTAGAACTTTAACTGATTCACTTTTATAACTTTTTAAAATAATAATTGTACCAAAGGAATCTACCACTAGGTCACGCTCATACTCGCGTGACATGGGGTCAATTCTGACTGCTACCACTATACCTCTCGGTGGTTACAATAGTCCTCTCTATAGACCAAGTATTGAACCTTGTATCTCTTAGTTTACACAATACTTCGTATTGATGCAGGAGCATCCAGCTCAAGGTGAACAGAAAACGGATGTGTTTGTTTCACAAGTTTACATGTAGACAAGTTGACAGGTCATTGTACCTGAGTCTTTTAAATTCCTTTAATTCCTAGCATTTAGGACTTAACAACACGTTATGTTTATTTTATTTTTTTATTTCATTTTAATTTCCTTTAGTTATTGTTTTGAATTAATCATAGAATTTAGGTGAACATATATTAATAGTTATCCAATGTAACTTCTTGTAATTGTTGACAGTTTCTAAAATTGTTCAGCAACTCATACAAAAAAAGAAAAATGAGACATTGGAAGGATTGATTCCATCATAGCAGAAAACTGAAATACAAATCATACAAGAATTTATTTCAAGATCATCTGAGTCCATTCACAACTGAGTATACTTTCTTTTTTTTGTTACATGATAATATTAGATGCATTATAAATAGTGGTAGGAATTGGTAAACAGTTGTTTTCTACATGCACCAAAGGAACGACAAAGTCGACGGGGCCGAGAGCAAGCGGGCATGAGTACAAAAAACCCATGGACGGAGTTACAACAAAGTAACAAAAAAAAATTCCATAAACGCTACAGGTCTACAGCTACCAAAATACACTGATCATTTTTAACAAAGGCAATCACTAGAATAACTAGAGGGTTCCACACAAGCACAAAATCATTATAATAACCATCAGGTATCATTCCCACTGAAGCACTGTAAATTGTTTTCATGAAAAATCACACAGTAGAATTTATATAAATATCTGAAACAATAAAATTCCAAAGTAGATAAATTACATTGTGTATTCGACAAACAAACTAGACTCAAAACCCCAACATTGAAAAGATAAGAAACCTAACTGTAAATGCCAAGACTAGAACCCAGAAAATGCTCATTTGACAGGCTAAGAGCTGTGACCACACACAGTACCAGAACCATTACAAGCAGAGAGCTTTCATGCCAAAACCTATTGATGGAGTCAACCTAGTAGACAACCGAAAGGAGAGCCGAAGCTCTAACTGGAAACCCTAATTGCTAACAAGTAAAAGCAGGACAAGACCCTACCCGTTTGGGCTAGCAGCAACAGAACCGTAGACCACACCTGAAGCGCCGACGAGCCACTTGCAAGAACAACCACAAAATGTATTAAAGACATGAAAGAATTGAAGCCTAAAAAGGAGTTAAACAAAGCAAGGGTTTGCAAACACAAAACTTACCAGGAAGGCAACGTCGGACTGGAGAAGAGTCTCGACCGGTCGCCAACCAACAAGGGAACCCTTCTCACATAGAAGCAAGTCCCTTAGTACCATAGAGAAATCGACAGAGCAGATAAAACATGGAGGGAGGACTTACCATCATTTTGCTGAAGAGTTGAGGCAGAATGTTGAGACCCCTAACAGCGTCAACCTGGTACATTGCAGACAAATAGCAGTTAAACAACAAAGAAATTCGGTGAAGGAAGAAAGCAGCATAACAACAAATTCATTTAGGAAACAGTGACCATGAAAAGCATCCACGGAAACCAGAAAGCCGATAAGCCCGATAACAGACCACAGAGGACTAAATTCCGAGCCCCTCAAACCCATTGACGGAGCGAAAGGCATACATAGAGCCACTATATTAACAGAACCCAGATAGCAGAGCCAGGTTGGGCTCAGAACTACCAACAAAATTAGTGAACGGAGCAGAGACTGAAGCCACAGCGCCTTTGAACCAAACCACCCACAGTCACAGAAGAACAATCGAGAAACTCTCTCGGTTACCAGAGAATGAGCAAAATGCCAAATGAACGGAGAATGGAAGAGTAAACCAAAGGCGGGAATGTTCATCTCGAGGACAGGACAGGTGTCCCCTCACCACAGTTTCCAAGTACCAAGTAATAAATTTGACAATCAAAATATCTACAATTAAATCACCGAGAGCCCTATCCTTACAATCACCACATTAATCATTGTTTTAATCGGTTGATAAATCATGAAGTTTCATAGGGGTGGTCCCATCAAATTTTGGTATCAGAGCAAGTTTGAGTTTTCATAAGAAATGGAAGTTGGAAGACGAGGTCATGGGAGAGGTATTCGGAGAGTAGCAGAGGAATGATTACAAGAAGAGATTAGGATCCTGAACGCCTGTTTGGCGGCAGTAGAGGTAGGAAGGAGAAGGGATATGGAAGTAAGGGATGACAGTGAAGAAGAAGTTGTAGTTATGACAGATGGATCGGATGAGGAAGGACCTGAAATCAGGTTATTGAGGTTGGCCTTGTTGGCTAGTAGTAAGCCAAAGCCTGAAATTCCGAACTATGATGGCAGTTTATCCACAGAAGTGTTGTTGGATTGGATTAGCGAACTGGACAAATATTTTGAATGTGAGGAGGTTAGCAAAGATAGGAGAGTTAAAGTCGTTGCTACCAAGCTGAAAGGACACACAGCCCTGTGGTGGGATAGTGTCCAAGCAGAGAGAAGAAGGATGAATAAGTTACCAATTAGGAAGTGGCCTAGAATGGTCGCCAAGATGAAGGGCAGGTTTTTGCCCAAAGACTATCAGATTGCCCTGCATCGACAAGTACAAAATTTGAAGCAGAGAGGAATGACGGTGAAAGAATATACTGAAGAATTCTACCGGGTGAATTTGAGAGCTAGTTATACAGAAGATACCCTGGAAAAGACAACCAGGTTTTTGAATGGCCTAAGGCTGGGGATATTGGATGAGATAAGTATTCTTTCCCCGACGAACATAGAAGAATCATACCAGAGTGCCTTGAAGGCAAAAGAAAATATTACAAGAAAGCAGAAATCCAGGAGAGGACGAGGAACTGGTAGAGGGAAAGGACAATATTTTGGCAGAGGAAGAGATGCCAACAATAGTGAAGAGGGAAACAGTTCCAAAACTTCAGGGACAACAGAGAAAGAGGGCAGCACTAGAGGAGGAAGACCATATCAGAGAGGAAGGGGAAATGGCCGAGGCAGAGGAGCTGCCTATCAGTGCTACAAGTGCCACAAGTGGGGGCACAGGTCTTTTGAATGTCCTGAAGGAGAGCAGGCTAGTCCAAGAGGAGCATATGTTGCATAGCCAGAGGAAGCAGAGGCGCCACCCCAGGAAGTAGAGAATGTTCCAGAGACAGGGGAGGCCTTAATTTTGAATAAGGTACTGCTGAAACTAGCAAAGGATACAGCTGAACAAACTCAAAGAAAGGCATTATTCCAGACAGTTTGTAAGTCACGCGAGAAATGTTGCAAGCTGATTATCGACAGTGGGAGCATGGATAATGTAGTTGCCACAGAGATGGTGGAGAAGTTAGGTTTGAAATGGTTGAAGCACCCCACCCCCTATAAGGTGTCGTGGTTGCAGAAAGGGCATCAACTGTTGGTTGATAAACAGTGTGAACTTGAGTTCCATATTGGCAGATACAAGGACAAGGTTATTTGTTATATTATGCCTATGGACGTATGTCACATACTGCTAGGAAGGCCATGGCAGTATGACAGAAAGGTAGTTCATGATGGAAAGACAAACTGTTACAAGTTTGTCAAGGATGGGATTAAACACACACTTGTACCCATCAAGGAGGAAGAAGCAGCAGAAACTAGTGGAACCAAAGCATTGCTAGTGGGAGGAAAGGAATTTTTGAAACAAATCGAAGACAGCGAGATAAAATATGTTGTTGTGAGGAAGCCAAAAATAGTGTCGTTACACACTGAGATTGCAGATTTTCCTGAATAAATTCAGTACATGTTGTAGGAGTTTAGTGACATTGTGGTGGATGATTTGTCGGATAAATTGCCTCCTAAGAGAAGTATCAGTCATCACATAGACTTTATACCCGGAGCTAGTTTACCGAACAAGGAAGCATGTTGAATGAGTCCTAAGGACAATGAGGAGATCAAGAAACAAGTACAGGAATTGTTGGATAAGGGGTTGATAAGGGAGTGTTTAAGTCCCTGTGCAGTTCTGACAGTTTTAGCTCCCAAGAAAGGAGGAGAGTGGCGAATTTGCACAGATTTGAGAGCCATCAATAAGATTACCATCAGGTACGGGTTCCCATTGCCACGAATGGATGACATGTGGATTGTTTGAGCGGAGCAGCATATTTCTCGAAAGTCGATCTGAAGAGTGGATACCACCAAATCCGAATCAGAGAAGAGGACGAATGGAAGATAGATTTCAAAACCAATGAAGGGCTGTATGAGTGGCTAGTGATGCCATTCGGGTTAAGCAACGACCCTAATACTTTTATGCAATTGATGAATGAGATGTTTAAAGAATTCATTGGAAAGTTCGTGATTGTATATCTTGATGATATACTAATTTTCAGTAAGACCAAAGAAGAACACTTTCGACATGTTCGAAGTGTGCTGGAGAAGTTACAGCAAAACAAGTTGCTAATAAATCTGAAAAAATGTTCTTTTCTTTAGAAGGAATTGACTTATTTGGGTTTTGTGATCACAAAAAATGAGCTGAAAATGGACCTAGAAAAAATTGCAGCTACCATTAGCTGGCCATCCCCAAAAAGTATGTTCAAGGTACGTAGCTTTCATGGGTTGGCAATTTTTTGTTGCAAGTTTATAAGAAATTTCAGGGAGATCTGCACAACTATGTTGGACACAATCAAAAAGGCAAGTCAACCTTTCTGTTGGACTAAAGCGGCAGAGAAAAGCTTCCAGACCTTGAAGAAGAAGATCACTGAAAGATCGATTTTGAGGTTAACTGATTTTAACAAATTGTTCCAAGTTCGTTGTGATGCAAGCGGTACATCTATTGGGGTCGTACTCAGCCAGGAAGACAAACCGGTTGCTTATTTTAGTGAAAAGTTGAATGAAAGCAGGAAAAAGTACTCGTCTTACGATAAGGATTTCTATGTTGTCATCCAAGCATTGAAGCATTGGAGACACTATTTGCTCGGTAATGAATTTGTTTTGTTTTCAGATAATTCTGCATTGCAGTACATCATGCAGCAGCATAAGCTGAACCACAAGCATGCAAAGTGGGTTGAGTATTTGCAGAGCTTCACGTTCGTATTGAAGCATATGAGTGGAAAAGCCAACAACGTAGCGGATGCGTTGAGCAGGAAAGCTTTCCTCTTGCAAGAGAGCACGATAAAAGTGTTGGGTTTTGAATACCTGAAAGACTTGTACCAGACGGATGCGGATTTCAAGGAGGCTTATGAAGTCTGCCAAAATCCTTTGTTGAGGAACAATAGTCCATGGCTGCATTATAACTTACAGGAGAAACTGTTGTTTAAAGGGGGACAGCTATGTATTCCCGACTGTTCGATGAGGGAGAACATCCTGCGGGAGAAGCACAGCGGAGGTCTTGCCAGACATTTCAGCATTGATAAGACCTTAGATCAACTCAGTCACTTTTATTACTGGCCAAAGATGTGATGGGATGTGCAGCAATTTGTAACTAGGTGTAAAGTGTGTCAGTTGGAAAAAGGACACAGTCAGAATGCGGGACTCTATACATCACTGCCTATTCCAAGTAGACCGTGGGACTCAGTCAGCTTGGATTTTGTCTTGGGTCTACCAAGAATGCAACGAGGTTATAACTCTGTGATGGTGGTAGTGGATCGATTCTCAAAAATGGCACATTTCATCCCTTGTAAGAAAACCAGTGATGCCACTCACGTAGCGCACTTGTTTTTCACAAAGATAGGCAGGTTGCATGACCTACCTAAGTCCATTGTTTCCGATAGGGACGTGAAATTTACAGGGCAATTCTGGCGCACGTTGTGGAAGAAGTTGGACACACATTTGAGTTTTAGGTTCGCTTATCACCCACAGACCGATGGACAGATGGAAGTGGTGAACAAGAGCTTGGGAAACCTGCTACGAAGCTTGATCGGAGAAAATTCATGGATGTGGGATCGTGCACTTGCCCAAGTGAAGCTCGCTTACAACGACTCACCGAACCGCAACACGGGATACAGTCATTTTCAGATCTTGTATGGCATGCATCCTCACGGAGTGCATGAGTTATGGGATCTAGGACAACTGGAAAGACAAAGTGCTAATGGGGAAGATTTCGCCAAGGCAATGAATGACCTACATGAGCAGGTAAAATCTAAGTTGCAAGACAGCAGTCAACAATATAAACAGCAAGCATATTTAAAACGGTAGGAGGTGCAGTTCAATGTGGGAGGTGACGTTCTTGCACATTTACGCAGAGAAAGGTTCCCTAGGGGTGAGTACAACAAGCTGAAGTTTAAAAAGATTGGCCCTTGCAAAATTCTACGTAAATTCTTTGTGAATGCCTATGAATTACAGCTGCCCCCAAGAATCGGCATATCACCTATCTTCAATGTGGCAGATCTATTTCCATACACTGCCAGTCCTGAAGACGACAGCACCGCAAGGCTAGAATAGGATACCCAGATGGAAAGCGTTTCTTGGATGAAGCAAATGCCTTCGACTCAGCCCCTTGAGATCGAGAGAATTTTTGACACACAAGTGGCCAAGCAAACTTGCAGAAAAGAGTATCTTCAGTACCTTGTCCAGCAGAAGAACCATCCCATTGAGGACAGTTTGTGGCTTGATGTGGCCCAAATACAGAGTGCAGGATATTCTGTCGAGGAGCTCATGGAGTGGAGCCATGAATTTTTGTTACCCTGGGAGCCTGATGCAGGAGCATCAAGCTCAGGGTGAACAGAAAACGGACGTGTTTGTTTCACAGGTTTACATGTAGACAGGTTTACAAGTCATTCTACCTGAGTTTTTTAAATTCCTTTAATTCCTAGCATTTAGGACTTAACAACACGTTATGTTTTTTTTAATTTCATTTTAATTTCCTTTAGTTACTGTTTTGAATTAATCATAGAATTTAGGTGAATAGAAATTAACAGGTATCCGATGTAACTTCTTGTAATTGTTGACAGTTTCTAAAATTGTTCAGCAACTCATACAAAAAAGAAAAAATGAGACATTGGAAGGATTGATTCCATCATAGCAAAAAACTAAAATACAAATCATACAAGAATTTATTTCAAGATCATCCGAGTCCATTCGCAACTGTGTGTACTTTCTTTTTTTCGTTACATGATAATATTAGATGCATTATAAATAGTGGTAGGAACTGGTAAACAGTTGTTTTCTACAGGCACCAAAGGAATGACAGAGTCGACAGGGCCGAGATCAAGTGGGCATGAGTACAACAAACCCACGAACGGAGTTACAGCCAAGTAACAAAAAAAATTCTAGAAACGCTACAGGTCTACAGCTACCAAAATACACTAAGCGTTTTTTACAAAGGCAATCACCAGAATAACCAGAGGGTTCCACACAAGCACAAAATCATTACAATAACCACCAGGTATCATTCCCACTGAAGCACTGTAAATTGTTTTCACGAAAAATCGCACAGTAGCATTTATATAAATATCTGAAACAATAAAATTCCAAGGTAGATAAATTACATTGCGTATTCGACAAACAAACTGGACTCAAAACCCCAATGTTGAAAATATAAGCAACCTAACTATAAGTGCCAAGACTAGAACCTAGAAAATGCTCGTTTGATAGACTAAGAGTTGTGACCGCACACAGTACTAGAACCATTATAAGCAGAGAGATTTCACGCCAAACCCTGTTGACAACAAAAAGGAGAACCGAAGCTCTAACTGGAAACCCTAAGTGCTAACAAGTAAAAGTAGGACAAGACCCTACCCGTTTGGGCCAGCAGCAACAGAACTGTAGACCACACCTGAAGTGTCGACGAGCCATCTGCAAGAACAACCACAAAATGTATTAAAGACCTAAGAGAATTGAAGCCTGAAAAGGAGTTAAACATAGCCTATTAGACAACAAAAAGGAGAGCCAAAGCTCTAACTAGAAACCCTAAGTGCTAACAAGTAAAACCAGGACAAGACCCTTCCCGTTTGGGCCAGCAGCAACAGAACTGTAGACCACACCTGAAGCGCCGACAAGCCACCCGCAAGAACAACCACAAAATGTATTAAAGACCTAAAAGAATTGAAGCCTGAAAAGGAGTTAAACAGAGTGAGGGTTTGCAAACACAAAACTTACCAGGAAGGCAGCGTCGGACTGGAGAAGAGTCTCGATCGGTCGCCAACCAGTAAGGGAACCCTGCTCACACAGGAGAAAGTCCCTTAATACCATAGAAAAATCGACAGAGCAGATAAAACATGGAGGGAAGACTTACCATCGTTTTTTTGAAGAGTTGAGGCAGAATGTTGAGACTCCTGGCGGCGGCCACCTGGTACATTGCAGGCAAATAGCAGTTAAACAACAGAGAAATTCGGTGAAGGAAGAAAGCAGCATAACAGCAAATGCATTTAGGAAACAGTGACCACGAAAATCATCCACGGAAACCAGAAAGCCAAGAAGCCTAGTAGCAGACCACAGAGGACTAAATTATGAGCCCTTCGAACCCATTGACGGAGTGAAAGGCATACACAGAGCCACTGTATTAACAGAACCCAAATAGCGGAGCCAGGTTGGGCTCAGAACTACCAACAAAACCAATGAAAGGAGTAGAGACCGAGGCCATAGCGCCTTTGAACCAAACCACCCACAGTGACAGAAGAACAATCGAGAAACCCTCTCGGTTACCAGAAAACGAGAAAAGTGCCAAATGAACAGAGAACAGAAGAGTAAACCAAAGGCGGGAATACGCATCTCGAGAACGGGACAGGTGTTCCCCTCACCACAGTTGCCAAGTACCAAGTAATAAATTTGATAATCAAAATATATACCATTAAATCACCGAGAGTCCTATCCTTACAATCACCACATTAATCATCGTTTTAATCAGTTGATAAATCGTGAAGTTTCAAAGGGTTGGTCCCATCAAATATCATGGTGATCACCAATTAAGCTACCTCGTGGGATGATTCAATTTTATAACTTAAATGAGATTTTCTTTACAATAAAATAACTTAAGAAATGAAAACTTGAACTCAATCCCTTTATTTTTAAAAAGTAATTTTTAAACAACTAAACTATAACAAAATTATATCAAATATTATAAAAAAGACAAGGGTTTTTGTAATTTTTAGAATTTATATAATAATGAAATACATTCACATATTTTTGATAGGGTTAATGAATTAAGGGTTTTGGATGTTAATGAAAACCACATATTAGATGAAATTTACCCTAGAAATGCAAACTAGGAAAACCAACTAATCGTTTAGAGTTGCACCTCTAATTTTTATCATCAACCAACTTCATTGTTTACAATACAACACATATGATCCTGCAACATCCAAAACCCATAATTTATTAAACTGAGCTAGATTACAACCATAATACCTTAACCAAAATTGTAAAAGCATGGGATAGATTGTCATGCACCACAAACTGTTAAAAGAAAAATCCTTGGGTTGAAATCCACCAAAAACATATGCAAAAACAACCCAAAGAAAAATTGGGGGTTATGCCCCCTCTTTGACCCCCTTGCTATGTTTGGCACATTCAAATCATGCATGGTGCTAGTTGTATAGATAATATAACACATATCGAACATTCCCCTACTTGTTTTTTTTTTGCATACAGGAGATCACATGAGTACATGATCAAAAATTCATGGTAGTAATGCCCATTATTTCTCTACACCAAGGGAACTTCTCAGTATTGACAAACGTTGTCAATGAATCTACCACATTCTTCAAAGTGTCTATCTTTGATAGTAGCACCTTCTTGTGTTTAACCATGTTTCTCACAAAGTGATATTGAACATATATACTCTGTCTTAGGATGATAAAAGGGTTCTTTAACAAAAATATTGCACTTTCACTATCACAATCTAACCTTATATATTCATGCACAAAATCAATACTTGAACACAATACGTGTAACTTTACAACTTCATTATTTGCATGAGCGGTTATCATGTATTCACCTTCTATAGTTGAGAGTGTTAGTACATATTGTCTCTTGATCCTCCAAATAATTTAAACATATACCCACTTGTATATCCTTTGGGATTCATATCTCCAACCCAATTTACATTAACAAATCCATGTATGTCTAACACTATTTCTAATATTTTCCTTCCTTGGTAACATAATCCATTACCAATGGTGCCATATACATACTTGAAAACCCTCTTCACTGCTACCCAATGATCCTTCTTTGATTTCGACACATATCTACTCAAAATTCCACCACACGTCTAATGCCAGGTACAGTGTGTTATCACTGAAAAAAGCTTTCCAAAAATTTTGACAACCCACATGCTTCCAAAGCTTTTGTGTCAGTGTTGGTCAAGTCATTTTCATTGTTTTTTAAAGAGTCTAGAAAATAGAGTGGAGTCTTGTTCCCATTAGCAAATAAGGTCAACAATATTGTTTTACCTATCATTAATCCCATATTGATTCAAAGGTGTCATGTGTCAAGGCTGTTTCAAAATTTTCGCTTTCAATTTCATTGGTTTGAATTCAAAGGTTGGAGTGCTAGAAATACCAGTTTCTCCTAAGGTCATATCTGCAGTCACAGAAGAAGAAGGTTCAGATCAAGGAAGTGGTTCGAGCAGACTTGATAGAAACAGGTAAAGGGAGAACCAAAACCTCTAAAAAGCTCAAATTTGATGATCAGGTTTCTGAATTTCTTTTTAAGCCAAGAAGACCTGTGACAAGGCATTCAAAGGGGATAAAAGAGGCACCGCCAGAGGCAAGTGAAACAGGGGAGGTAACAAAATCTCATGAAGGACCTTTGGCTTCATCAGAAACATCATCACAGCTGCATAAAAACGACGGAGGTAAGGCAATCATCTCTCAACAAGAGGAATGTAGTTTTGAAGAGTTGAAGAGAAAGTTGAATTTGGCAAATCTTGAAATTGCCAAACTGAGAAAAACCTCAAGGAAACATGCAATAAAGGAAGCTTATTTCAATAAAATGGAGGCTCTGTGGGAAGATAAAATGATTTCAATACCCGAAGTGGTAAATTGTCATGCTCAATACTACACCTGGACAGTCCCTGCAATAAAGGAAGCAAGATACATCAGAAAGGTCAATGCAAAATTGAGCTAGAATCAGAATTATGAAGAGGCAAATTGAAGATCTGAAGACACAACTAAGCCAGCATGAAGGACATTCTTAGCTAAGAGAAATCACATAGCAAGTAAGGCTAAGTCCTAAATTTTGATAGATTACCTTTTGAAGTTTACCTTAAAAGAATGGTGTCTATGTTTTCAGTTTTGAACAACTTCATGGCAGATGGAAAAGCAATTACAAGGAAAAGAAATATCAAAAGAGTTAAATTTTGGCCTCAAACTATGTTTTTAAATTTACACGGCAGTTTTGTAGCGTGCTACGAAACTGTTGTAGGTGATTCCTAATGCACAGCAGTTTCGTAGCGTGCTACGAAACTGCTGTAGTTGCATATTATGTTTTGGTGGACCAATTTTGGGGTACAAAAGGAAATCTTTTTTGAAGAGGAGTGTCTGAAAAGGAGCATTTACAAAGTGTAAGTATCAAGCAAAGGAAAATCAAATTAAGAAAGGACATCTATGAACTCTAAGCTATATATTATATAAGTGGTCATTATTTCATAGCTAGTATTGATTCATAATGCTCTTGGCACCATTAAAGAAGTTTTATCTTAGCACAAGTATTTGAGCAAGGTCTATGGTTAATTTAATGCATGTATGTGATTAAAAGAGACAGCATGGTCAGGAGAAGGATTCGAAGACAAGCATAAGAGTGAAAATCTAAAAAGGAGGAACTTTGTCTCCTTGTTTTTACTAGTCAACTTCTAAAAGAGTTCTTGAGCAGTTGAGAACTCAATTTTGAAACCTGAAAGAGGCTTTTCTTCCAAACATACTGAATACAAAAACATCCTTTAGTTTCTTCAAATTCATTATTATCTGGGAGAAATGGATGACCAAACTTGCGCTACGAAACTGATGTAGGTGCAGTTTTTCACAAACATATTTCTCCTGTTTTACACCTGTTTTTCAAAGACACATTCTGGGCGGTAGGAAAGTTATTTCAAAAAACAAAGAGAGATTTCTGTTCAGCACAGATTGATTCACAAAAGCCTCCTTCAGTTTTTCAAAATACAATTTTTATGAGAAGATATGAGCTCTATCCCGACACCTATTTTTCAGCCAGAACAGAGTAAGGAACAGTCTCCTAGTTTCCAGGAACAGTAAAAGGATGAGTCATCAAGGGCCAGCTGGAGGGTTATGAGCACCATCAAATTCGAATTCATGGAGTTATAGGTGTCAAAAGGATTGTTTAATTCCTAGATAAGTTTGTTTTAATCATAATGAGGAGTTACACTCCTAATTGTTTTAGGTCTCTAGAATTGCCAGTTAACAGTCAGTTACATTTAATAGTTAGTTTTGAGTGTCAATAGGTGTCAGGTAAGGTAGAATTCGAATTCCCCTCATGCTGGAGGAGGAATCTAAGTCATGTAATGAACTCTATATATGGAAGAGAATCCAAGGTATCAAGGGTTGGAATTTTTTGTAAAGAACTCTCCTATGGTGCTTTTGTGTAAGACATTGTTTTAAGTAATACAATATTTGGCTTTTCTTCTCAGGATTCAGAAGGAATTCAATGTTCAAAATGTCTTATGGTTATCCTCTTCTCATTACTTACAGTGGTATGAATGTATGATTACTTAGAATTCATTGGTTATGCTCTAACTTCCTTCATACATTTGTAGACTGTGTTTTCCTTTATGCTACTGATGTACTCTCCATATGTTGAATTCTAGATGCCCTGACTTCCATGTAAAGCTAATTTTACTGTCATACTAAAGCATTTCTTGACTCCATAAGCCCAATGAATGTTTACTGATTGTGTTCAACCATTCATATTTCTTCACGTGTTTCATAGAGTTAGCCATCTAATTCATTATCAAAATCTTTAACCTAGTGAGAGAGCCCTCTCAGGTTGAGGAGGCTAAGCCTTAGCCAAAAGTTGGTTTGAAATACTTACTCAAGGTCTACCTGATCAACAGCCTATCAGGGCTAGGTTTTTTTATAACACAGTGTAGATCAATTGCATACATCAAACTTCCAATCACACTAACATATGGAACATAAGACATGTCCTCTTCTTCTTCCAGTCCCTTAGGACATTGATTTGCAGATAATTTTACACCTATAGGAATTGGGACATCTACCATTTTACATTCCTAAATATTAAACCTCTACAATATTATCTCGACATATTTCCTATTATTTAACCTAAGTATCTTGTTTGTGTGATCTCCTTTAGTTTCCATGCCCAAAATGAAATTTGTAGCACCAAGATCCTTAATGTAAAATTTAGACGACAATTGAGTTTTCATTTTCTTGATGATTTCCATGTTGTTTCCAATTAAAAAAAAAATCATCCTCATATAAGACCACAAAAATACAATAATCATTTACTAATTTATAATACATACATTGATCAACTTTACTCCTTGTAAAACCAACTCCTAATACATAACTATCAAAAATTTTATATCAAATCCTTGTAGATTACCTAAACCCTTATAGGGACATTTTTAACCTACAAAACAACTTTTTCTTACCTTTCATTTTAAAACCATCTAGTTGTTTCATATGAATTTCTTCTTCCTTATCCCCTTGTAGGAATGTTGTTTTCACATCCATTTATTTTACATCAAGGTCAAAATAAACAATAATAGATAAAAGAAATATAACCGAATTTAACTTAGCAACTATAGAAAAAATTCACCAAAGTCAATTCCTTCTACTTGGGAATAACCTTTTGCTAGTAATTGAGCTTTATATTTCTCCTCTTTACCTTATGCATTCAACTTCTTCTTAAACACCCATTTGTTTCCAATGGGCATTCTTCTAATTGGAAACACAACTAGATCCCAAGCCTCATTTGTAGTATCCCGTTTCAGAGATAATCCCCCAAACCTCAGTAAAACTCCAACCAAATACGCACAAATGATGTAATAACTAGGAATAAAAATAACAGTGGTGCAACATAGAATAATGTAAATATTAAATATAAGCAGATTCTCAAGAAATGCTAAGTCATTTTATTATACTGAGTAATAGAATGAGTACAGGAGGTGATCAAAAAGATGGCACCTCGACTTGCACAAGGCAAGTGAAGAAATACACTCAGAATAGCAAAGGAATGGCTTTTCTCTGAACTGTGTCCAAGCTATTGGAGAACTGTCGTGCTGCTGCTGCTGCTGGAAATCAAATGAGGATTTGGGGTTGTTCCCCTCCTCAGAAAAAGTTGAAACTCTGGAATCAGACACTACTCAAGAAACCCAGAAATACCCAGAAAGTTTCCCTGGAATAGTCGACCCCCGAAAATCACCCCCTTGGGGTTCTGCGCAGTCCCTCAATGCTTTGTGTTGCCAGTGAATGAAACCCTCCAGAAATCTACCGGAAACCTCTGCCAAAACTCTCCAATATGCAAGGGTTGATCCCCTGCTCAATCTCTCAGCACAAATCCTAATGCAAACCCTCATTCCAGAACCTCTACCAGAAAGAACTGCGTCATCCCTCTTAGTGTTGCGCAGTCCTCCAAGGTGCTCAATCCTCCTACCAAAACGCTGATGAAACTACTACTGAAATTCTAATGGAAATACCTTTGCCCAAGCAGGCACTCGAAGTCCCCCGGGGCTAAGGGTGAGATCTCCGAACGGAGACACTCAATGCACTAAACAGTGCTACAAACTAGCTAAACAGCCAGCATGCTCTAAGTCGAAGTGATTATCTCAAATGCTCATAATTGAATGCCAAAATGAGGAAGCTCCTCTTTCCTTATAGCCTTTTCCTCTCTCAATCCCAAGGCCCACCTTCTCCAGCGTAATTCCTCTCTTGCCACGTGTTTCTTCCCTCCTGTGCAGTCCCTCCAAGTGCCTATGTGGGCTCCATCTCTGCGTCCCCCTTTGGCCCCCTTAGCTCCCCTTTAAGTCACATCGTTGCGCTACTAGGAAGTGACTTTTATTCTAAAGATGATTCATGTCCCCTTTCCCTCACCTTTTTATTCATAAATAGCTATAGAAGGAAAAAATAAGCAAAATCGAATATTCCAATTAGCCATGGCTAATTAGGAATATTACATCATTATTGTCCAGGGGAGTCGTTTCCTAGACAAAGGCCGTTTTCAAAAGTTTTCCATCCTCTAAATTTGTTGCCTCCCTAAAAATGTAGAGATCATCATCAGTAATAGACAAAGAAAAACTAGAACGAAAATCAAGTGGAGTATACCTATTTGGTTCCCTTCTTTCCTGAACTAACCTCCTCAATATCTAAGTATGTGACTTTTATTCTTCTAAATCATGTTCCTTTAATCTGTCAAATTCTTCATATTGCAACTTGAATTCCACTCCCTAAAGTTCCCTTTCCCTTGGTGGGACTTCATGTTTGACAACATCCTTAACCTATCTATAGGCAATATCTTGGTTGTAAACTACCTTTCTATATTTTGGATCCCAAGATTATTATTAACCTTTTAAACTATCTTTATAGCCAATAAAGTTGCACTTTTCAGCTCGATTTTCCATCTTACTCCTATTTCCTTTTATATGTGTACATAAACATCATAGCCAAAAACTTTTAGATGTTTAAGAGAGTGTCTTACTAGTGCATGACTTGTGCAAAGTCTTGTCAACCAATGTTGAAAAGGGTGATCGATTTACCAGGTAACATGTAGTGACCCACTGCCTCTGCCCAAAATTCTTATCCTAACCTGACATCACTTAAGTATGCTCCTTGATTTTTCAATTAGTGTCATGTTCATCATTTTTGTAACCCCATTCTTTTAAGGTGTGTATGGTGTAGATTAATACCTTGCTATATTGCACTGCTTATAGAACTATTTGAACTCATTACCACAAAATTCCCCACCATTATATTTCCTCAACACCTTCATTTTCTTCATTGTCTAATTTTCCACAAGGGCCTTGAATTCTTTAAATTTTCTGAAGATGTTATATTTCTTTCTGTTGTGGTGTATACAACCCGCCATTTTTTTTATAAATAAAATGGGACCCTATGAAACTTTTTGACTTTGACTTGCCTTATTCCTTATTTGTCAGGTGATAAGGTGCTCTCAATGGTTTTTCCATCTTTGAGTGAGGTTTTGTATAAACCTTTTTTTAAATCTATCATAAATTCATAGCTAAACAAATCACAAGTTTTGATACTATGCTAGCCATCTAGTATTTGCCTTGTCTTGGGATAGGATGTTCATTGGTCTCCCCAAATGACCGAATAGGCATATTGTCATTTTTCTATTGTTAAACAACATGACTTGTTTCTTTTTGCATTATATTTTATTTTGATTTGGATTCTACTCATGTATCCACTCTTCCAGGCTAGCACTGTACCTAGCACGCCTTACACACCCACTATCTCGGATGATCGTATAACCAAAATAATTAACATAAATGAGCATAAACTTTAATTAATTAAAAATTTCTTTGAAATCCGCCCATCTGGTCTGACGTTCAAACATGAATATTTTGCCTACCCTGTGCCCCAAATGACCAGAGTTATATTAAGCTCGCTTGATCATAGAATTAGGCCAATCAAAGTTAATTAATTGTGATTGCCAAATAATAAATATAGTATCTTGGCCATTGCACTAATAGACACCTTTTGCATTTACCAGACCCCGGATGGTAGATGACATATTAAGATTGTGATTAAATTTAAACATGATTAACAATAATACACAATTTTAACTCCATTTAATCATGGATTATGGTTTAAAACTCAAATCTAGTAGCATATTCAAAGAAATGAACTAAGCTTGAAAACCTAGTTGGGCCCCAGATGCCCAGAATAAAAACTTCATTCATTCATTATGTTCTAGTCTCGACAGTTGTTAGAGAGTCTAAGAAATTGTGGGACTCCAACATCCAGAAAAGGTTTCAGGAAAATCCACCTAGAAATGCCTTAATTAAGTTAATTGATCAGTAATTAAATTTTTACTAAGTCTAACTTAGAGAAAATGAGTAATTAACAACAATTAATGGAGGAAGGTGAGATTTCTCTGGAAACTCACACGGATCTACTAGGAAATAATATCATCCATTGATTAAGTTTTAATTTTGGTTATTGGAGTCCCAATTGGATATTATAATAAGAGGTTGATGGGTAGATGGACGAATACACTTGAGATCGACTTCCTTGGGCAGTTCGATTTTGCAGAGAGAAACAACATTCTGTTGGAAGAGTTTGAGCCAGAGAGACAACAAACAGACAGAGAGGGAAAGAGACAATGAGTCCGGAGGAAGTTTTCCAACTCCGGAGAGTCAAAAAGAGGAGACCAAAAGTATTCTCTAGGACGTTGTGCAAAGGCAGCACAGAGCCTCAAGTGAGCAGTGTGATTCAACTGAAGGGGAGGACGTCTTCAGTTCCAAAGGTCGAGAATATTTTCCAGAGGCTCAGAAAAGAATTTTCCTAGTCAGCAGCGGGAAATATGACTAGATTAGCAGTTGATTCAGGTAGATTGTTTGGCAGACAACGCAGAGGTGACAGAGAGCCTGCGTAGGCTAGTTTGGACGGATAGCTTTTCAGAGGTCAGACAGTGTTCGGATTGCTCAGAGAGAGGGTAAAATCCCTCAATATATTTTTTCCAATATTTCTCTAGGGTAGATTTGCCAATTTGGCAACATTTGCTGTACTCATAATTTTTTACTACTACTTAATAATAAAACCCTCAATTGTTGCACTGGTTTTCACAGATTGGGACTTTTGTCCAAAAATAACGATGTCATATTTTTGTGTGTGTGCGCCAGTATTTTCTCATTTTCCAGTTTGTCTTCCGCAGTATTTATTTTGGTGAAAAAAATCAGTTGTGAACTATTTCTTGATTGTCGTAGAAAATAAACAGTTAATTAATTTACAATTGGAAGAATAATGTCTAGATGTTACAATAGTTGAAATTTTCCCACGGTTTTAGAGAAAATTTAATTAGACAAGAAGCTCAGAAGCGGAAGGAAGAAATCATCCAGATTCAGAGGGAGTCTCACAGTTCGATTTTCAAATTTGTGTATAGGTTGTCCAGGCAGTTCGAACTGTTGGGCAGAGGGTTCAATTTTTCTAGTGCAGGGGGAAGGAAAATTTGATAAAGCGCAATAGCAGTTCCAGCAAGAAATGGTGAAGCCGGGAAGCAATTCCAATGGAGCATATCAGTATTTTCATTGAACATATTCCTTATTTGGGCGCATAAGGGTTTTGCAACAGTTGCTAGAGCATAATTAGTGTCGGTTCAAAAGAAAGTGCAAAAACATAAGAAATTTCTCTCACGGGGTTTCTAGTTCAAAAATCCAATATTTCTAGTTGCAGCAAGTAGTTGCAACAGGCAGATTTTCTCACTCCATAAGGGAGTGTGAATAGTAGAGCTAGCGGCTGAGCAAGTGAAAGAGGGAGATTCCCATTACAAATCAAGTTTACACAAATATGTCCACAGTTGGGCTTAGAGATCAGGATAGGCTAGAGGGAGCCTCCAACTACGTCATTTGGAAGCTGGGATGGTATTCCTACTAGATGAATTTAGCCTGAAGACCTATGCAGAACACGTTGTGGCAGAACTTGTTGATGTAGATCAGCTAAAGGAATTGAACAAGGAGATGGCCAAGAATACAATCAAGGAGATGTGGGATGCTCTCTTACAACTATACCAAAATTCTTCCAACCAACGGAATATGTTCTTGAAAGAAAAGATAAGGAACATCAGGACGCATAAGGGTGAAGACATTGATCCCTTTCTCACCAGAATTCAGGAAATCTGGGATCATCTTGCAGTCATAGGAGAATCGCCTCCAGATACAAAGTTGGTGTGTTTGGCACTAAACAATTTCTTAGAGGATTGGGAGATCTTCGTCCAAGTCATATTGGGTCAAGATACTCTATCTAGGTGGGACAGGATGTGGTTACACTTGCAACAGCAGGAGATGAGGTGTGCACTTGTGAAGACCTTCATTAGTGGCAGCAGCAGCAAGGGTTTGAAAGGTGAGAAGGAGGAAGATAATGTGTCCCTTGCATCAAAGGGTCCAAGTCAAGGACACGGTTCATAGGGGGAGACAAAGAAAAAGAAATACCTATATAAGGTCAAGTGCTTTAGGTGTGGCAAGTTTGGCCACTACAGTACTCAGTGTCCTCAAAGGAAGAAGGACAAGTAGGAGAATTAGGACCAGGTGATAGAATCCGAAGAGATAGACAAATTGTCCTCCAGGTTGGATGAAGACTTTGCCATATATGCAACTATACCTCCAGGAGTGAGGTGGGGTGATATGGAGCTATAGTCCCAAAGTTGCGCAAAGGTTTGGGCAAGGTCTAGTGAGGTAAGCATCGGATGGTGTTTCCTCTTGGATCATTGCCTTACTACAATGGCCCACAATATTCAATAATAGGAGGATCAATGTCAGTTGGTGTTGTCAGTTTCAAAGCGATAGTTGCAGACTAGTTGCGTTCAGGTGTTGAGGAGAAAAGAGCAGTGTTGACAGTAGAGCAAGAGGCCCAGTAGCAGAGTCAGTAGCAGTGTAGATTCCCCAATGGACCGTACATAGGCTAGTAGTAGTCAGATGCTTGGGAGATATATGCAGCACATAAACGCAATTGATTCAGTAGTTTGGATGCTTCTCAGTTGTAGTAGTTGCAGTAGTAGCAACAAAAATTGAGAGGGGTTGCAATGCAGATGCAGAGTTGGAAGCAGTATAGCAGTGTCAGTAGCAACACAGATGCAGCATCAGAGTTGCGCAGTGGTTGGTGGGAAGTGGTAGGCAATCACAATAGCCAGACATCAACAATGTATATAGAGGATGATGCAAAGAGAGGGTGTTGTAGCGGTACGACAAAAAGAACACCATCCTTGCTAAGAGGGAGTGTTAGTTTTTATAACATCAGATGGTGTTATAGTCTCAATTATTGTCATAGAGGACAAGAAACTATAGGACTCCATAGCCCATAAAAGGTTTTTAGAAAATCCACCTCGAAATGCCTTAATTAAGTTAATTAATCAGTAATTAAATTTTTCCTAAGTCTAACTTAGGGAAAATGATTAATTAACAACAATTAATTGAGGAAGGTGATATTTCTCTCAAAACTCATGTAAATCGACTAGAAAATAATTCAACCATTGATTAAGTTTTAATCTTTCCTGTTGGAGTCCCAACTGGAGATTATAAGAAGAGGTTGATGGGTAGACGAAGGAATAAACTTGAAATTGGTTTCCTTGGGAAATTCGACTTTTTAGAGAGCAACAACATTTTTTCGGAAGAGTTTGAGCTAGGGATGCAGAGACAGAGAGGGGCAGAGACAGTGAGTCCAAAGGAATTTTTCCAATTCTGAAGATTCAGAAAGAGGAGGACAAAAATATTCTCCATGAGGTTGTGAAGAGGTGTCGCAGAGACTCAAGTGAGCAGTTCAATTCAGCTGAAGGGGAGGTCTTCTTCAGTTTCAAAGGTCGGGAACATTTCCTAGAGGGTCAGAGAATCATTTTCCTAGTCAGCAGTGGAAGGACGGCTAGATTGGTAGTTGATTCAAGTAGAGCGTTTGGCAAGAAGTGCAAAGCCTGCATAGGTAAGTTTGGACGATTAGTTTTTCAAAGGTCAAACAGTGTTGGGATTCCTCGGAAAGAGGGTAAAATCCCTCTATATATTTTTTCCAGTATTTCTCTTAGGTAGATTCACCAGTTTTGTGACATTTATTGTACTCAGAGTTTCTCACTTTTGCTAGTAATAAAAAACCCTAGATGTTGAACCAGTTTTCCCGCATTGGGTTTTTCCGGGGAATTTTGTCCAAAAATAACGGTGTTATATTTTTGTGTGTATGTGCCAGTATTTTCTCATTCCAGTTTATCTTCCACAATATTTATTTTGGTGAAAATTGCAGTTGTGAAATTATTCATTGTTTTCCATAGCAAATAAATTGTTCAATTAGAATAATAATTTCCAGTTGTTGCAATAGTTGAAATTTTCTCAAGCCATTAAGGAATAATTAGACATGCATTCATATCGAAATGACTCTATAGACCGTAGTTTCGCAGAGATTTATGAGGGAATTTACTTCATTAAAACAGCACTTAAGGTTACCAATTTCATCGTAAAGCCAAATTATTCACTCTGAGCACTGCCTAAAGAATTCTATCACCCTTGTCTCTCATTGTATTACCTTAAGATGCCATTATATGAAACAGAACAAGTTCCTTGGAGTATTTTTGGTTAGTTTCATGTATGATCTAGTATATTCTTTTTTTTTAAGTGTCTTTTCAATATTTGTGGCACTAACAGTCATTGAATTGGTGTTTGTCAGTAAAATGGGTGAAAAGGGGCAGGCTAAGAAGTTAAAGCACGTCATCTAAGATTTGGAGGAGAAACCTAAAGCTGAATAAACTAGTGCAAAAGAGAAAATCCAATTGCAACATTTTATACAAATACCACCTACAGAACATGAATGCAAAGAGTCATGTCGTGGGAAAAAAAATTCACTTTCTTTGAAAGCGGGATGGAAAGTCCAACCGAGGGAGATATTTCAGAAGAAGATCTAGGTTCAAATGTAGATAATTACATCAACATTTAGCGAGTTGGATTTCACAAGGTTGCAACTAGGCCAACCATGTTTCCATACTATGACAATGTACAATGGATTATTTCTTATGCTAACACTAGAACTTGTATTGTTGTTAATGATGATGGAAAAGTAGTTGGCCCTTGGAGGCCTCCAACCTTACAAAAGATATATAAGTTAGATGCTCTTGAAGTCTGCCTTAATGTTGAATATTGGTTGAATTTGAAAAAAAAATGTTAATTGAGCATAAGATGGAGCCAACCCAATGCATAAACAAATGGATTATTGACTCCCAAGGATTCAAAGCTAAAATGAACAAACTTTATCCTATTGGGAGATTCAAATCCCCACATTCCCTAGTGATAATTATGCTTTCTAGATTATATGGCCAACCAAACCCAAATCATTTCAGAGAGGAATGGGTTTCTCTATTTCATGGTATTGTTCAAAAGACCAAGATATTTAATTGGCCAGATATCTTATCACATAATATGACCAATGAAATCAAGGCATCATTGTCTTCTCCACTATATTTTTTCCCACCTTTTTTCATGTATATTTATCTCCTAGATGTTATAATAGTTGTTTCATCATACCATTCATTAAAAAGCATCTAGATGGAGAACGAATAATCTATCCCTTACTATTATTATATTCTTTCTAGTAGTCAGTATGCAAATCATGTGTATGAAATTTGTGATCATTTTATGGCACCATTATACCAATTTCTACATAGTAAACCCCCAATCAAGGTTAGCAATGATTTTCGAAGTGCTTTATAAGGCATCAATCATTGGTTTATTGAAGATATGTATACCTACTTCAAAATATTTGGGTGTGATACTACTCCTCTCCTACTTCATATATGCATTCCTAATAGACTAGATCCATCTTAACCCCAGATCTATCAAGCGTTAGGAGGGATCAAATCTCTTGAGGTGCAAACCTCTTTTTTTAGTGCAAAACTTGAGGAGAGGTTTTCACATCGAGATATTTGATCCCTCTCGACACTTGATAGATCCGGAGTTAAGATGGATCTAAGCTGGTTTCAGACATGTGCGGCCAAAGAAAATCTAATGAACATATGATTAATTTTATCAATAATATGTGAATTCATTTAATATTAATATAATCATTTTAAATATGCTAAATATGTATAAGATTAATTTGGTTATTTTAATTTTAAATTTTCTTAGTTACTTCAGTTTGTTGAGATGATAACTATTGTTAATAACTTTAATGACGAAAAATGATGAAATAAAAATTTTAAATGTAAAGTGATAATGTAATAGTGTTGAGTGATAGAAAATGTGAATAATAGGAATATAGTCAATTATAAATAGTATTCATGGTGATTAATATCAAACTATTTTCTTCTACTATTCTTATTGTCACCCTTGTTACTTTTGTCATCTTTTCATATTGATTGTGATTTTTTCATATCGATTATATGAAAAGGAAAGGTTAAATCGTAAACCAATTAAATCTTTAGCTTGAGCTATTGTAGTAAAGATCATACATTGTCTCTCTTTCTCTCCAATATTACTAGGTTGAATTACTATAACACAAAAATCAATGTACATTGTCAATGGTTTTTTGTGCTTACACTGAAATCAATGCACAATGTTAATCCAATCACTTTAAAATTAATGTACCATCATACATACAATTAAATCAAATCAGAAATCAACATCTACACTGAAATCAATGCATCTAATGCAAGAAATCAAATAAGATTAGAAAATAAAATTTACACTAAAATCAATGCATCTAATGCAAGCAATCAAATAGGATTAAAAATAATATTTACACTCAAATCAATGCATCTAGTGAAAGTAAGAAAATAGGATTATAAACCAACATCTACATTGAAATCAATGCATCTAGTGAAAGCAATAAAATAGGATTAGAAATCGCCATTTACACTAAAATCAATGCATTTAGTGCAAGAAATCAAATAGGATTAAAAATCATCTAAATTGAAATCAATGCATCTAGTGCAAGCAATCAAATATTATTAGAAATCAACATATACATTGAAAACAATGCATCGAGTGCGAGCAATCAAATATGATTACAAATAACCATCTACATTGAAATCAATGCATTTAATGCAAGCAATCAAATAGTATTAGAAATCATCTACATTTAAAGCAATGCATCTAGTGCAAGCAATCAAATATCATTAGAAATCAACATCTACACTAAAATCATTGCATCTAGAGAAAAACAATCAAATAGGATTAGAAACCACCATCTACCTTTAAATCAATGCATCTAGTGCAAGAAATATTCATCCATCTCTTTCCCCCTGTTTATATCTATATCTCCCTCCATCTCTCCTTCTTTGTCTCTCTATATCAAACCCCTAAACACACACGCTCTCTCACTCCATATATATCAATCTCTTTGCCTGTCCCTCCCTCTCTCCATCTCCCTCTTCTTACCTCTCTTCACTTTCCATATATATCTCTATCTCCCTTTGTCTCTCTATATCACCCCCAAAACATACACTCTCTTTGTCCAATCTATCTATCTATCCCTCCCTCCTCCTCTCCCTCTCTCTCTCTCTCTTCCCCTCTTATCCCTGTACCCAACTTCTATCTCTCCTCCCTCCTATTTTCCTCTCTCCCTCTCTCTCCATCTTCCTTATCACTCCCTCTCTCTCTCTCCACCTCTCTCTCTCTATTTCTTTCTTCTAAGCTCCCTCTCTCTACTCTCTCCCTCTTCCTTCATCTCTCGCCCTTTCTCTCCCACCTCTCTCTCTCTCTCTCTCTCTCTCTCTCTCTCTCTCTCTCTCTCTCTCTCTCTTCAACTCTGTTACTATATCCCTCCCTCTCTTCTCTCTCCTTCTCTCCCCCATTCTCTCCATCTCCCCTTCTTTGTCTCTTTATCTCACCCCAAACATACACACTCTCTCTCCACTTCTCACTCTTTATGTATTTCTTCTTCCCTCACTCTCTCCCCATCCAACTCCACCTCCCTATCCCTTCCTCTCCCCTCCTCTCTCTCAAGTTCACTCTCTCGTACTTCCTCTCTCCCACTTTCTCTCCTACCTCCCTCTCTCTCCCCTCATCTCTCTCTCTCTCTCTCTCTCTCTCTCTCTCTCTCTTCCGCCATCACTCTCCTCCTTTCTCGGAAAATCATGTCTCCTGTTCTTCCTCTCTCCATTTCTCTCCTACCTCTTTCTCTCTTCCCCCATCACTCTCTCTCTCTCTTCCCTCCAATCCTCTCTCTCTCTCTTTTCCCTCCAATCCTCTCTCTCTCTCTCTCTCTCTAACTATGTTACTATATCCCTCTCTCTCTCCTTCTCTCCCCACTTCTCTCTATCTCTCCTTCTTTGTCTCTTAATCTCGCCCCTAAACATACACACTCTCTCTCCATATCTCCCTTGTCACTCCCTCTCTCTCTCCACTTCTCACTATCTATGTCTTTCTTCTTCCCTCCCTCTCTCCCCGTCCAACTCTGTATCTCTATCCCTCCCTCTCTCCTCCTCTCTCGCAAGTCCTCTCTCTCATCCTTCCTCTATCTCCCTCTTTCTCCTATCTTCCTCTCTCTTCCCCTATATCTATTTCTCTGTGCCCTCCAATCCTCTCACTATCTCCCTTCCTCTCTCCTTCTCTCTCTCCCCCCTCCATATTTGTCTCTCCCTCTCCCTCTCCTAACCTTCTCTACCTCTCTCACTCCTCTCCCTCTCTCTCTCTTCATTCATCCTCTCCCCTCTCCTCCAATTATCTCCATCTCTCCCTTGTCACTCCCCCAATATCTCCACCTCTATCACTCTATGTCTTTGTTCTTCCCTCCCATATATATCTAGAGTTAATGTATATCATGATATATTAATAAATATTATAATATAACAAATTGTATTAATCCAAAGTTATTAAATTTAATACTATTAATATGAATATTAGATTTAATAGTATTAATATCAGGGTTAATAATGTTTTTATGCATGTTATTAATAATATTTTGGCCCATAGACTTGGTATATAATTAGATATTGATTTTGAATCCTATTTGATATATTTTTATTTTTTTACCATACCTCTTTATACCTCTTTTATATTTATTTATTTACCATACCTCTTTTATAAATATGGTATTTTCCCCATGGTATTAATAATTATTTGTCCCATGGTATTTTTCTCATAGGCTTCACCTAAATAAAACCTCTTTCTTGAGTTTTCTTAAATATAAAGAGGTTTATGGAGTAAACATAAAAAGAGGTTTTGTTTATTTACCATACCTCTAGTTTATTTATATTTTATTTATTTACCATACCTATAAAAAAAAGTTTTATTTATTTACCATACCTATGGTTTATT
>APFE030816706.1:154694-182668 GCA_000404065.3 Pinus taeda
TTATTTACCATGCCTCTTTTTTGGGTGTTCGTCTTTATATTTTAAATTTATATTGTGTTTATACATAATAATAATTAGATTGATTTTTAATAAAAATGTTAAAAGTTAAACATTACATTTACATTTACGTTTACGTTTACCCCCATATTAGCACTAAAATAAATAACTAATCAAATTGTTATGCATGGAATAACCAATCTATTGTTTAAATATTTCAAGAAGTTGCGACCAATATTTCTTACCAAAAGTAGTATCTATTCCTTTCTTGATAGAGGCCATGCAGTAAATGAAGCAAAAGGTTTGAAGGAGGCTTGCCTTTATTCAATCCCTTTTTCAAAAATGATCCTGATGATATAGTAAACGCACATTTAAAGCCAGTTATGTATTCTAAGAGTTGTGATCACCATAATCCTCCTTTTGATCATTTACTAAGGAGTAATTTTCTTTTGAGGAAGTGAGCCTCTGAGTATTTTCATTAAATGACTAGTGATTAAGAAAAATACGAAGCTTATAAAGAAGAGTTGCACATGTATTTCTTCTAAGAAAGAGGCATACTCTTGGTTGTTCCTCTCGCTGAACTTCAAAGTAGAGAAATTATCAGTGCATTGATTTTTCAAGATGAATTTGAAGTTGATGTCATTATAATTCAAATTGATGATCAGAGTACTTCAAAACACGAGCCTCTAAGTACTACAAATGATATGAATCCACAACATCCAAAATAGGGAAAAGAACAAAACCAACATGTCACACCAGGCATTGGTGACTCCACAATGTGACTTGTTTTTAATTGCATTAACCAAAGCATGAATATATACACGAGTGGAGAGACTCTTGGGATTCCAATTCCAAGGTCTCTTGGTTTTATTCAATTCAGAACTAAAATATTATACTATTTACAATAATATCAATCCTTTTGTATTAGGTGTTAAAATCCCCCTTCTTAATCTGATGGGATGCTGGTGAGTCCAAGAATCATTCTGAATATTTCAAACTTTTCTCTTCCAATCGCTTTAGTGAAGATGTTTGCAATTTGCTCATTTTTTGAACAATGTCGTAGGTGGATAGTCTTGGCCTCAACATGATGTCAAATCAGATGATACTTTGTATTGATGTGCTTGGTTTGATCATGGAACTTTGGGTTCTTGGCCAAATTTATTGCAGAAGTGTTGGCAATCAAAAGAGGAGTTGAATGCACTTGTTTCTCCTGCAAATCTTCCAAAATTTTCTTGAGCCACACAATTTCCTTCATTGCTTCAATTGTTGCACATATTCAGCCTCAATTGTGGAATATGTTGGAACTGACTGTTTGCGTGACCTCCAAGAGACAACTCCTAATCCAAGACTGGTAACATAACCTGAAATATTTTTTTTATCTGCATCAAAATTTGAATTAGAGTATCCAATCAAGTTGAAGTCATACACTTGTGTATACTTGAGTCCAAAGTCTTGAATTCCCTTCAAGTACTTTAAAACTCTTTTTACAACAAACCAATGACCCTCACAAGGATTTTGCATGAACCTGGAGATGATTCCAATAACAAATGAAATTTCTAGTCTGGTAGTAGTCAGGTAGTTGAGACTTCCTACAAGTTGTTTGTACTTTGTTGCATCCTCAATTTTTTTTCCTTCAGTGGATGTGGGTTTTACATTTTCTTCCCTTGGAGTAGTCAAAGGATTACACTCAGTGATGCCAAATTTGTTCAATAGATCTCTAATGTACTTCTTTTGAGAGAGGAAAATAAATTACATATGTTGGGTTACTTCAATACCAATACAGTAGTGAACATATCCCAAGTCTGTCATTTCAAAGCCTTTCCTTGGTTCTTTCTTTATGGACTTTATGTAATCCTCATTCTTCCCTGTCATCATAAGATCGTCTACATACACCACTAGATATACAATTGTTTTTCCAACTTTCTTGACAAACAAAGTTGCATTATCAAGATCATAGTGTTTGAAACTGAGTTTTAGAATATGTTCAGTCAATTTCTCATACCAAGTTCACGGTGCTTGTTTGAAGCCATACAAGGATTTGACAATCTTGCATACTTTTTGTTCCTGACCCTTCACAACAAATGCTTCTGGTTGGGACATAAAAACCTTATCTTTCAAAACTCCTTTCAAGAAGGCAGTTTTTACATCCATTTGATGGACTTTCCAACTATTTTGAGCTACCAAAGCAAATAGAGTCCAAATGGCAGCCCATTTGTTGTGGGGGAAAAAGTATCCTCATAATCAACCCCTTCCTTATATGCGAAACCTTTTTCCACAAGCCTAGATTTATGCTTGCCAAGTGAGCCATCTACTTTATATTTGTTCTTGAAGACCCACTTGCAGCCAATTAGTTTGGTTCCCAATGGAGGATCAACCAGCTTCTAGGTGGCATTCTTTATCAAAGCATCATATTCTTTTTCCATCGCTCCTTTCCATTAATCATGAGAAGCAACTTCTTTGAAGGAATTTGGTTTGAAATTTATAGACAAATTTAATTCACAATAAAATGAAACATCCATATTAACAGGTGAATCATAATCGTCTACATCACCTCCATTATGTCTAGCAAAGCTTCGTGTCCCTGTATTTCCTGTTGATTTCTGGTAGCATTGGATGTGCTTTAAGTCTCAAATTTTGCAGGGAGGTTTGGGGACATGTATTCCAAAGAACCCATAACAAGTTTTGGGAAATTCCACTCAAACAATTTATTAAAATAATTAATTATTTTTAATGGGACCCTAAGTCTAAACTTAGGAAAATAAAATAATTAATGGGTATTAATCTAACTGTGGGTGCAACTTCTAGAAGAAGACGAAGATCAAGCAGAAATGATCTTAGCCATTGATTAGCTTCTAAATTTGGGTCGTTGAATGTCAACGAGAAGATTATGTAAGGAAGCTTGAGGGTCATTTGGAAAACACACAGAGAGTTCAGAAGATCGAATTTCTGAAGCAGAGCAGCGGCCGGAAGAGAAATTCGAAGTGAGCTTTTGCAGAGAGTGGCAAAGGGAGTTTTGGCTAGAGGGTATTCTTCGGAGCCAATGATAGTCAACAGAGAGGCGGAGAAACACATAGAGCAGGTAGCGCAGAGCGCAGAGAGGGTGACACAGAGCCAGGAGGGCTCAGGCATGCCCCACGCAAAGCAACACATTAGCTTCCAGCGCAGAAGTTCGAGTTTATTGAGGAAGCTGACGTTTCTGAGCCGGGAGGGCTAGAAAAGGATTCTTAAGGCAAATCTATTCTCAGTTGAGTTGACGCATGGCCTTTGAGGCTGACGCAGGGCCCACGCAGGGGTAGCGCAGAAGTAGCTGGGGAACTCGTAGTTCAGATGTCAAACCAGTCGGGACTTGCAGTGTAGAGTGAGGTAATCTCACTAGTTTCTTTTGCTAAGAGATTTTCTCTGTAACTAGATTGTCAAGAAGGCATGCATTATTTGTACTTAGAAATACTTCAGCTTAATAAAAAAACCCTCAGACCTGCTACACCAGTTTTCCCACATTGGGTTTTTCTGGGAACGTTTGTCCAAAAATAATTGTGTCACTTGTGTGTATCTTTCTCTATTGTTAAATTTCTTGTTTTGGCATATAATTTAATTGGTGTAGGCTGCAGTGTATGTATTTCGATGTTTGTCGTAGGAAGGTGCAAATAACTTTTTATTTCAATCTAACAAGTAGGAGAAATATCATCAATGTTGTAGTAGGAATTCTCAGATTTGAGGAATTTTCACATGGTATCTGTGGGAGTGCAGGTGGAGCAAGAAGCATGGTACCATAGAACCCAGCGCTGAGCAGAAAAGGAGGTCGACAAAGTTGCAGAAGGCGGCAGTTCCAATCCCTAGAGGGGTTTGCGCAGTCCTAGCCAGAGGGCTGAATTTTGAGGCAATCTCTGTCTGAGTGAGTTGACAAAGGGAAGGGCTTCCGAATCGAAATCTTGTTGTGGCAGAGGGAGCAGTGCTGAAGCCTCAGCATGAGGAAGAGCTAGTGGGACGCAATTTTTCTGTAGGTCATTTTGCTGGGCAGAAAGACGTCAGAAGAGAAGAGAATAACTGTGGGAATTTTTCTTCATAAGACTTCTCTCCAGGAACTCTATTTTCTTATTGGATAAGTCGCAGAAGTAAGAAGTAGAGAGGAGAAGTTTGATAGTTTTCGTGGCAGAAATGGCAACCAGTGGTTTGAGATATCAGGCTAGGTTGGAAGGGGCATCCAACTACGTCATCGGGAAGGAAAGGATGTCATTCCTACTAGATGAAAATGCTCTTAAGATATATGTCGACAGCGTGGTGGATGTGCCTGCAGATCAAGATCCATTGAAGAAGTACCGAGAAAAAATGGCGAAGGCAAAGAGAATGATCCTCGGTGAAATGAAGGATCATGTAGTTTGTCACATCGCTAGCAGAGTGATTGCTAAGGAGATGTGGGATGTGTTGTCTATGTTGTATCAAGGATCTTCCGAGTAGTGGAAGATGTATGGAGAGAAGAAACTGAGATCTTCACAGATGCAGAAGGGGGAGCATGTAGATTCGTTCCTCATGAAGCTTCAGGAAACCAGAGATGAGTTATCATCTGTGGGATCTACACCTCAATATTCTGAGTTGGTTAGACTGGCCTCAATTTTGTCTCAAATGACTGACAAGTCTTTGTCCAGAGTATCGTGGGCAGGGTGAATTTGCCGAATTAGGATGAGATATGGGCAGCTCTCAAGCAAGAGGAGATGAGGAGAGACTTGTTCAGTAATTTGGTATTTTTTCCATTGCTCATGCAGTAGTAGCATCAGTTTGCAGTGCAAGGGCAGTTGGTAGTGGCAGTGCCAGCAGCAGCATGGATGCAGAAATTTAGAGCGAGTTGCAGTAGAGATGCAATGTTGGCAATGACAATGTCAGCAGTAATACAGATGCAACATTTGCGCAATAGTTGGTGGACAAGATGTCAGACGGCAGCGTAGAAGGAGATATTGCAGAACAGAGTGATGCTTCAACAGGTTCCATTGCTTGAGCACATTAATCGCTAAGAGGGAGTGTTGATTTCTAGTAGCATTGGATATGATGTAAGTCTCAAATTTTTCAAGGAGGCTTGAGAACATGTATTCCAAAGAACCCAGAGAGAGTTTTCGGAAATTCCACCCATAAACAGTTTTATTAAAATAATTAATTATTTTTAATGGGATCCCAAGTCTAAACTTAGGAAAATAAAATAATAAATGGGTATTAATCTAATTGTGGGTGTAACTTCTAAAAGAAGATGAGGATCAAGCAGAAATGATCTTAGCCATTGATTAGCTTCTAATATGGATCGTTCAATTGCAACAAGGAGATTATTTAAGGAATCTTGAGGTTCATTTGGAAAACACACACACAGTTCAGAAGATCAAATTTCTAAAGTAGAGTAGCTGTCGGAAGAGAAATTCGAAGTGAGCTTTTGCAGAGAGGGGCAAAGAGAGTTTTGGTTGGAGGATCTTCTCTAGAGCCAAGGATACTCAACAGAGAGGTAGAGAGACACACAGAGGAGGTAGAGCAGAGGGCATAGAGGGTGACGCGGAGCCAGGAAGGGCTCATGTAGGCCCCACGCAGAGAAGCGCAGAAGTCCCAAGTTTGTTGAGGAAGCTGATGTTTCTGAGCCAGGAGGATTGGAAAAGGGATTTGAAGGCAGATCGATTCTTAGTTGAGCTAATGCGAGACCTTTGAGGCTAGCACAAGGCCCACGAAGGGGCAGTGCAGAAGTAGCCGGGGAACTTGCAGTTCCATTGTCGGATCAGTAGGGACTTGTAGTGCAGAGAGAGGTAACCTCACCAATTTCTTCTACTAAGTGATTTTCTTTGTAACTGAATTTTCGGGAAGGCATCCAGTCGTTGTATTCATAAATACTTCAGCTTAACAATAAAAACCCTCAGATCGGTTGCACCAGTTTTCCCACGTTGGGTTTTTCCGTGGGCGTTTTTCCAAAAACAACTGTGTCACTTGTGTGTATCTTTTTCTATTGTTCAGTTTCTTGTTTCGACATATAATTTAATTGGTGTAGGTTGCAGTGTATGTATTTCAATGTTTGTCGTAGGAAACTGTGAATAACTTGTTTATATTAATCTAACAAATAGGAGAAATATCATCATTGATGCAGTAGGAATTCCCGAGTTTGAGGAATTTTCACATTTCCAACCTCGCCAGGACGAACACTTTCAAGTGTCTTTGTAATCCATTTTGGAGGACCTTTCTGAGATGGCCCAGGTTGTTCAATTGACTAGGATGGGACTGAATCAAGTACTAGCCTCCCAATTCTATCAATCAAATCACTCAAAGTGTCTTCTTGATCAGTGGATGCAGCTTCATGAGGGGGAGAGAGTGCTTCAGAAGGAGATTCCATAGATTGACCCAGTATAGGGATCCCCCCCTTCAAGATGTGGAACCTCGTTATCAAAATCTTGAAAAGATTTTGCATGCCCAAATCTGTCCAAGTGATAAAGCTTTCGGTCAACAACATTGTCAGTGTTGGAATATTCAAGAAAATATCACATCTCTAGATATTATAAACTTCTTATTTACTTCATCATAGAGATGTATGCTTTGCATGTAATTTAGCACCCCAAGAAAATACATTTCAGACTCCTTGCACCGAGTTTGTTTCTATGTTCCTTAGGTATCAAGGCATAATAGGTGGAACCAAAAACCCTAAGATGCCTCACCCACGGAATGTGGCCATACCACATTTCATAGGAGTCTTGTTTTCTAGAGCATGAGATGGACACATATTATTTATATACACTACACATAGAATTGCATCAGCTCAAAACATCAGCTTAACATTCTTGAAAAACAACACTGAATGTACCATATTTAAGATTGTCATGTTCATTCTTTCTAGACTAGGACTAATAACGGAAAGTCTTATGCATGCATCATGGATAGGGAGAATAATAAATTGTTTGGTTCTCCTTGTGTCAGTTACTTTGATGGATTAGGACTAATGTCCTAATTCAAGTCATAGACATAGATAAGGAAAATGTTGGATTGGATAAGCATCATGGAAAAGCATTCGTAGAGTCATGTAATGTCATGTATTAGGATAGAGATCCTAAGTCAAATGGACTTGGATAAGAATGGTCCAATTGTAGGATTACTCTGGGTATCCTAGGTGTAGTATGCACCATGATGAGGTGGTATGGTGTTCTTTGGAATGCCTCCCAACATTGTGCTATGATCTTGTGAGAGATAGAGTGTACATGTCAAGGCCTTACGTAATGTGACAATGTTGGTTATGATGAATGATACTTATCAATCTAGTTCTCTTCTTATAAAAACTTTTCCAATGGAGTATTGTCCTTGTATTGGTTGGACAATTATGAATACCTCCCTAGTTAAGAGGGAGTCTTGCGACATGTAGCTAGTTTCGGTCTTCATAATTGTTACTTTTTTTTTTCTCATATGCAATTATTGTAAAGAAAAATGTAAAAAGAATATATTATTAAAGAATGGGTGTCATGTTTGAGTCATTTTTCAAATAGGTGAATGCATCCATTACATGCCTTTGGGATTAGTCATGTAATTTTGTCTTCAAGAAGCATCTAGCTACAAGTTAGTCCTCAAGATGCACTTCAAAGCAATGCAAGTTGGCCCTATTTCCAGTTAGCCCCTGTCACATCAAGTCGACCTAGCAGCTGATCGTGTTGGCATGTTTCAAACTGTTTGATGAGTATATATAGCATAAATATTTGAATCACTTGGAACTATATCACAGTCATTTTCAGCGCTCGTTGGATAGATTATAAAACATGATCGTGAATGTGAAAGAGGACAAAAGATAAAACAACAATTTTGCTCACCAAAACTAAATGTAATCTTCTAGAACGAAGACACAGTAGTATCTTAAGGGAGCCAAAAAATTGCAATGAGAAGTATAGTGAGATTCGAAGGTCACACGTAATAATAGAAGCCTAAAATTTGCAGAAGAAATATAAAGCAAGAAGACCAAGAGTTACAGTCACAGATCTAGAAGTCAGAGGGTTACAATAAAGGCATAAAATCTTAAATCTATAAGTTTGTGGGCTGCATGATGAAGAAAATAGGGATCCAAAGTTTGTATGGTGAAGTTTGAAGATTGCAGTGTGGTCTAGAATTGCAATTAAGCTCTTGAAGGTACAAGAAGCGACATATTAACTTGAGAAGACTCTTCAAGAAACTTTGACTTGTAACTAGAAGACTTGACTTGGTCATTTGGTCTTGGAAGTCTCCTTTGAAGTTAATAAGAAGAAGTTCTTGCAGGTTTTCCCCTGTTGAAGGGGTAATTTGCCCTAGCATGGAGCCTAAATTTGATGTCTTTTATCTCTTATATTTTTTTCATTTTGGTAATTGCTTGATGAAAAGATAACTAAACTAATTAATAAGAAGATACAAACTTCACAAGTAATTATCAATCTAAGGAAAGTCAATCTTGACCTACAACTACTTTGATTTTCCAACAGTTGCAACATAGGCATTTGTGTTTTCTTGCCACAATGACAGTATGTTTTTTGCAAATGCATGTATCCACACATCAAAATGATTTCTTTTGAGCAATACAATAGGTCGAGTGATACAAGAATGAAGGAGCAACATGTACTCTTTTTTTGTAATTCCAAGTTTAACTAGAAAAATCTCAAATGTTATGTTTTTTTAATAGACTTTGTTTTGTAGAAAGGAAGAAAGTTTTTTTTTCATTACTTGATTCTCATTGCTTTCATTCAACAAAGGTTGTAAGATACAAGTTTCAGCAATTGGTGGGAAAGGGAAACCAAATCTACATGTGGAATGTCTATGTTTTTTGCAAGTTTTGGTGTGGAATTGAGTTTGAACCTGAGTCATTCCATCTCGCAACAGTGTTGAATCACACATCAAATAATGATCAATGGAAGCTATAACATCAACCTCAAGGGAATTTTGATATATTAGTGCATCTTGAATCCAAAGCAATCCATGTTCATGCTATGTCCCTCTGCTTTGGAACTCAATGATAAATAATTAATCTTGCACTTGACCAAACTATTCATTGTTTTTTGTGTAGTGATGAGATTATGTGTCTATAATATTGACTACAAATGATTGGATGATGTTTGACTAATGTGTCAATGCATTAATGAATATAGTTCTTATTGTTGCTTGCTACAAATCCAAGGCTTTGTTTTATTAATGCATTTGTCAATGCATCCCAAAGATGCTCAACACTAGTGAATGTGACAAAAAATGTTGGTGGCCAAAGTTGTCATATCATTGCAAATATGTCTTTTCGTATATGTTCAAAGTAATCTAGGGATGCGTGAATGCTTTTGAAACATTGATATGCAATTGGTGATTGCAACAGTCTTTGAAGATTTTTTTATTCTTAACATCTTTGGCGAGTAGTTTTTGTCCTTTTAGTTCTCTTTTGCATAGACAAATCCAACACGAACTAGAAACTTTGTTTATGAATATATGAATGGTTTTAAATAATATGTTTCTAATATGGGTTAAAAATCCACCAGACATGTCCAATAGCTCCCATTGAACAATTTTTTGATAAGAGAATCGATTAACAACATCAATAGGTCGACTTGATCCATAAAATAATGTTGGGAAGTTAATTTCTTCAGAAATTTTATCTTGAAATTTGCACAGGGGATGGAATCCCTCAGAAGGTGCAATTAGTATTATTCTTGTATCAAGATCATGGATGACATGAGCATCCTAGTCATGCACAAGTGTCTCAATTATCGACTCTAGATTATCATTAGATTATGGTGAATCTAGTTGATCCGACGGTGTATAAATGTTTTCATGGTTTTGTTTATTTTGATCAAAGTGTTTTTTCCATTCTTTGTTGATTACTATTTGTTCATTTTGTACAAACAGGTGTTACACAAGTCACATAAAGCAATCATTACTTTTTTGGCCCGAATGTTCCCAAACAGATAAGCATTTTGTACTCTATTTTTCTCTTTAGCATAACTACAACTGCCATGCATTCATCAACATCTATAGGTAGATTTGAACTCTATCCATGTTGGTAGTAACATTTATCATTGTGTTTGTTAAACCAATATGTGACCTTTTGTAACCAAGTTGTCTTATTTGTGCAAAATCTATTTTTCGTGCCACCAATCTTTCCTCTAGGTGTGTCGATTGTGCAACAAACATCAATTTCTGATTTCGACGAATACACATAGGTGATGCAAACACAAGTAGTTTTTCATTGAGTATTTCATTATTACAAGATTTTCAAATTTGTTCATCTATTTTGATTCGTTTCACTTTTGTTGCAAGCATGAGATAGTGAGAATTGCACAATGCAACTTTGTTAATAAGTCTCATGTCTTTTCCAAAGAACAATTTGTCACAAATGCAACATGCATTTGTTGGTGTGTCTTTGATTGATAGCAGATACTTCTCAATTGCCTTATTTGACTACACATGCTCTTTATGTGTTTTCTATAACGGCACCTTGTGTTTGCGTTATAGACTTTAATTGATGCAAATGAGTGTGTTGCTTATTGCATTTGTTGGAAGAGGAACGAAGCCTATTTTGTTCTCGTGTGTGTGCATTGAGAAAGAATGATCATCTTCTTTCAATAATGTCCAATGTTTAGCGACTTCAAGAAATTTCCTTTTTCTTGATGCAATAATATCAATTGACTGATTGTTCAATTGGATACCAGATGTAGTACAAATAGACTAATTTCCAGAAGGATGCCTAGAATGCACATTTGACATTGAATTATTGGTCTCTCTTTCCAACATTGCTTGGAGTATTCTTTGCATATTGATATCATGGTTAATATTATAAAAACTGCCAACTTTCAAATGTACATGATAATGTGAATTGCAAAAGGTACAGGATTCTAGATGAACTGCTTGATGAATAAAAGCTCAAAGAAATATCCCTTGTGTCTACATTCCATATGGATATGTTAACATTAAGTATTTCACGTATCCATTGTATTGCATGATTGTTTCCTTCTATATGTCCTGATGCATATCGCAGTGACAAGCTAATAATAAAAACCTTGTCAGTGATTGATACATTGTTCCTCCTCAATGGTCATTCCATATGGATATGTTAACATTAAGTATTTCATGTATCCATTGTATTGCATGATTGTTTCCTTCTATATGTCCTGATGCATATGGTAGTGACAAGCTAATAATAAAACCTTGTCAGTGCTTGATACATTGGTCCTCTTCAATGGTCCTAGCACCCAAGTGTTCTCCCAAGCAACTGATAGCTCTAATGTTATTGCAAATGAAGCAATTGTAAAAAAATTGTGCAATTGTTTTTCTCACTCCAAGCATATCAAACCATGGTGCAAGTGTACAAATAGATTAAAACAAAGAGTTGTAGCAATGGTTGACAAAATGTCAATAGATGAAGAGGCCATTTTGCAACAAGACTTACTCAATTGAAAACATGTAGAATTCCCTGGATTGGCATTGCTACATGCAAATGCATGTATCAGTTGATCTGGGAATTGTGGCCAACATGTCTTTTGTATGATACAAAACGAATGGTTCAAAATGGCCACATACAGGGTTTTGGTTATGTAGCAAAATATTATCTGATATCCATGGGTTTCTTGATTGAAGTGGAGATATGGTTGTCCATTTGTGTATAGCCAAACATTCATTGAAACTGACAACCAATTAGAGAACCATTTGACACAAAAAAATCTCCTCATAATTAATTATGGATGGAGCACGAACATAATAAGGTGTAGACAATCCTTCCAAGTACGTCTCAATATCATTAAAATTGTGAAGGTCTCGAAGAAACTCAGGTGTCAATTCAATTCGAAATGATTGCAAGGCAATAACGTCTTGGCGATATAAGTAATATCAGAAGTGATTTACGATTCCTTGTTGTATTTCAACTAAAGTATAGTAGAAATGCAGAAGAACAACGAATGAGTCAAATAGATAATCACCTAGATAATAATAAAAATGATCCAATCTATATACTCTAAATCTAGATAACTTGTGATCGATATCTTGCAAATTGGCTTCATTTAATGCAAAATTTATTTCATTCAACTAATTCTATTGGAACAATATGACAACTTGTTCAAAGCAACAATTCTTTGCAATGCAAGAAGCACAAAGTACATTGAATATTGAATCACCAAGCATCATCGTAGAACATTTTTGAGGTTTCGTATACAATATGTATTCCTTTTGTTGTTGTTGTTGTTGTTGTTGTTGTTGTTGTTGTTTTCCTTCTTTTTTCTTTCCTCCTTTTTTTGTCCCATGTTTCGTTTGGCAATAATGCAAATGTGAGTGCTTTTCTTTGTGACAAAGAAGTTCAAGAAATCAAAGCACAACAAATGGAAGACAATATAGTCAAATAGAAAATATTGAATCCAATTAATAAATGCATCTTAAATACAAAGCACTAAATCTACACAACAACAGTAACAATAATTTGAAAACAAATTAATGAAACAATAGCTTAGGACTTTCAATTACATAAGAAGGCGTATAGATCTCACCATATTCTGGAGATTATGCTAACTCGACAACAATCAAAGAGAGATATACTATTGATCAGGTTTTGCAAAATGTTGTTACCAGGACCTCCACATTCTTGAACAAACGACCTCTTATTTTATCAGATATTTGTGCAATAGTTAGGTATGCAAATATATTCCTTGCCAAGAAATAATTAATTGAAAGGTGAGCAACCATTGGGCACCTGATTCAGCTTGTTCACTATGGGCATAGAGGCCTACCAGTCAACCAAGTGAATCCTTAGACATACTAATGTTAACAATAACAACTTTATCCCAGACGAAAAGCGCATAGGACAATTGCACCCAAGTTCTGGGGAGACTTACATGTTAGCCAAAGCAATTTCAATCTCAGACGAAGCATTCACGCACAAAAACCACGAAGAACACTCGTACCCAAGTTGCAGGAAGACTTGCACCTGACGTTCTTGGGATTATTTTATCCGGCATTTACGCAATAGCTAGATATGCAAACAAATTCCTGGCCAAAAAGAATTAATTAACGAGAGAGCAACGAACATGCAACTAATTCAACTTGTTGACTATTGCCATAGAGAACATCTTGGCCGAAACATTTCCACATGAAAACCATAGAGAACAATTGTACCTAAGTTCTGGGCAGACTTGCATTCGATGTTTCGAGGCTTCTTGAATGAAAACCCCAGGGGACCACCGCATCCAAGTTTAAGGGAACTTGTATTTGTGATCCCCGAACTTGTTTTATATGGGATTCACGCAAATGATACAAATGATCGTAGAATCTTAAAAACCTAATATTCAGACAACTATAAGCTCGAAAACAAACGATTACAGCCATACCACCAGTTGACTAGTAGAACTATCTTGAAGTTGCCAAATTTGACTTAAATGCGGATTATACAGCAACGAAAAGCTTCAATGTCCAAGACTACTCCCAAAGAATAAGGCTCCAAAGACACCAAAATTGAATATCTCGAGAATTAACAAGAACAATTTCATTCCAGAGGAAACTTTCTCGAATAAAACTCGTAGGGCACACTCGTACCCAAACACCAAAGAGACTTGCATCTAAATGAGAATGATATCATCACAAACAAAACCTTCTCACAAGAAACCCAACTAGCACACTCATACCTAAGTTCCAAGCAGTCTTGCATCTGGAGTTCCCAGGGTCATTTATCTGGTATATTCCCAACAGTTAAACATGCAAACAGCTTCCCGACTAGAAAATAATTACATGACGAACAAGCAACCACCAGGCACTTGATTGAACCCAAGGAAAGTGATGCAAACTCTCATAGAATCTTAAAATTCCAAGATCCAAATCACTATAAGCTAAAAAAAGAATGATTACAACCATACCAGAAGGTGACTACGGAGATGGGAAGTCGACATGTTGAAGTGGAAATGTTAACAAGAACAATTAGTCCACGAAAGAAATTATTCGCACCTCAAGTGCAAAGAATAAGAGATCAAAGAAACATAGAGAAACTTTGTTATATGCTACTACATGAGTCCAATTTATAAAATATTCCCCATTGATGAAATAAAACAAATATGACTACTGAAGTAGTTCAAGAATTACAAACATGTTGACCAAAATCAAGGCATATAGAAAAAATTGGCACAAAGTCAATTGAAATCAAGACAGCCATGAATAATCTCGAGGATGTGGTCCAATGGTTAGGTGGGGACGTTTGGTCCCCACAGGTCATGTGGTCCAATCCTGGACAAGACTATGTATGCTTGAGCGCTGCAGAAGCACGATTTATTCAGTTGAAAAAAAAAAATCCAAACAGTCAAGAAAATGAGAAGTATACTTTCTTGTCACTCACCAACTTGTGGCTAAAAGAAGCAAATACAGAGTTTCCAATGCTTATCAAATTTGCATCAGGGAAAATTGCAATGAAACGAAATTAAACCAGATTAACATCCAAGAATAATAGTTTATATGCACCATGCAATAAAATTCTATTAAATTAGTCATATAATTGCAATTTACTCTCTGAGCCAATAGCAGAAGTTACCCAGAGTTATCCCCTGTGAACACTTAAAAACCCATGAAAACCATAAACCCACCCAAATTCGCCAGATCTTCTGCAAACACTGAAAAAACCCACATAAACGAGAAACCCGCTGAAATTCTCTAGATACTCTGCAAAGAATGGAAAAACCACCCTCACATTTTGATTTAATTGTAGATTATACAATATTGAAAAGTTTCAATGTCTAGAACTACTCCTAAAGCACAAGGCTCTAATGCCATCGAGATAGAATATTTCGAGGAAATCTCTTGCACCAAGAGAAAAAGAAGAAATAACACAACATCCAGTTACACATACTAAGGAGTCTCTTGAGAAAGAAGAGGTTCAACCATGTCTTGGTAGAGAAGAGGACATCTATTATCAGATCATATATATGGCATGAAGCCTATTAAGAAAAGACAATAGCAAGGAAACATCAATGGAGATGCCAACGCTTCTCACCATTTTCACATCAAAGAAAATTGCAATGAAATTAAAGTAAATTAGACTAATGTGCAAGAAGAATCAGTTACATGCATCATCAAAGCAATATTTATTGAAATAATGATATAATTGCAATTTCTTTCTTGAACCAGCAGAAGAAGTTACCTAAAGTCACCCTCTGCAAACCCAAAATGAGAAACTCAACAAAAGTCTCCAAATCTCTTGCAAACACTGGAAAACCCAGGGAAATTCTCCAAATATTCAAACCTTCGAACTGAATTATGTCACACAATTCTCTCTATGAATCCAAATTTCTGAATTTACACTGTCAGAACCCTCCAATTTGTTCTCAATGTTATACCAAGTGCATTCACAATTTAATATGATGCAATCAAGACTTCACCTGCAGCTTGGAGAAAATATCAACTTCCCTCTCATTGTATTTACAATCCTTGCAATTCAACATCGAATAACTTTAATGCAATCCTCCTCAAACTACACAAAAGTATTCTCCAAACCTTCAAACCCTAGAATGGAAACATATCACACAATTCTCTCTATGAATCCAAATTTTTGTTCACCTGCAACTTTCATCCCACTATATTTACTGTTGTTGTAATTCAACACCAAACAAATTAATGAAATCCTCCTTGAACCCAGCGAAGTGATCAACTTTGGTACTCACTGAATATGAGAAGGTCTCGTCGTGGTCGGCAAAGTTAGGGATCAAACATATTGAGCTCTCTACATCTTCAAGTGTTCCAAAACCAAGGAACATTGTAGTACTATCTCTGACAACATAATTTAAGAATCCCACTAATGAAATTGCCTGGGAACCGAATGCGGTAGACGTCCTCCCTTGAACTTTGGCCCAGGCTTGTGGCGGTGCGTTGACATCTACGATGAAATATATGCAAAAAACCAAAGTGCGCATTAGGCAAAGGGAAAAATTTCACGTGTACGGACAAACTATTGCCTCCAACCCATCTTTATATGTCACACAATGACATAATAAATGATGGAAAGATGTTGGGAGACCCCAAAAATATAGTTCAACATGTGGAATGTTATGCATGTTGCCTATGCCATGTAGAAGGGGAGAGGACTTAACCACTCAAACAAACACGACAACAGTTAAAAAAGGCATCGAATGTCAAGTTTCTAGCATGAGTGACCTAAGAAAAGACGTGAGTAAGGATTTTAATCCAATATCTAAGTACTAGTGAGATTTAATCTTACCCTACAAAAGTGGAAAGAATGACACAAAACCATTGAAACGTTTCTTAAAAACCAAGGAGCTTATGAACTAATGTGTGTATATGGAATTAGAAAGTCAGGTTACTCAAATATGGAAATGGGTGTGCCTCCAAGAGTATAGTAGATCACAGACATAAGTTAAGGGACCTAGACAAGTATATCTAGATGTAGGCAAGGCCACATAGATGATGCATATTAAAAATATAGCACAAGACTTAGGTTATAATCCACTACTAGAAGTAGAGGAAAACCAAGTTTGAGGTGTGATAGAACCCTATCAAGATTGGAAATCTAAAGTGATTTATCTCATATAAAAAATGACCAACTTATTTGTTTGAAAGCTGTTACCTTGTATAATTGTAGGTGTTAGTCAAGGTTGTCATTGATGTCAATATGCCATTGTTTGTAATGGGAAATTCTTGTGATGCGTGATGTTGCCCTAGATGCCCATTAATCATAATACCCTAGTGATGCAAACCCTAGAACTAAACCTTGTCTTCGAAACATGAATATGCCATAACCTCATGTATATTATGAATCAACACTTGAAGCCCTAATGAAGAAGCCCTAATATGGTATCCTTTCTCTTGATGAAGAAGTTCTAAAATCTGTCCTAGACATAAATTCCTAAAGGTTGCCTAAAAGAAATAATGATGTCAGTTTCACAAATATTATTTTATGGATGACTAAATGACCTTATCTAAGGGTGAAATTGGCATAGGAGTATAGAGGTCAAGCCCTTTCCAACGAACTATCACATGCCTTCTAACTCCTAGATTGGGAGAAATTAATTTTTGAAGATCATATATCCTAATTTTCTTTTCTAGTTGTCCTAAGCTCAGTTATCCTAGTTAGCCTCCCTCCAAAAGACACGTCCCTTTCATCCAAATCGAAATCTTTAAAAATTCGTGTGAGAACCCTTCAATTCAAACATCAAATTTTGGTGGAAAATACATAGATAAAAGAGGAGGCCGAGGAGATAAAAGAGAGATCATAATTACAGCATTTTGGGAATTTTTTTAAAGGAGACCGAGAAGGAATTGAAGAGTTACTAGTTGGGTTAAATCTGTTTTGTTATCCTAAGACCGCAGACCTAAAATTGTCATACATAGAACTCAGATCAGTTGAACCTCAAGCTCGTACCTGTTTAGAACCTACAACACTTCGAAATAGTGACTGGGATAGCTCAGGCCACCTACAGTACTTCTGTTTTGGTTTTATGCAGCTCGGACCAAGGTTATAGATCTTTAGAACTCACCACAGCATTTCAGAACTTTAGTGAACCTGAAGTGTAAACAGATTTTATCTTGAGCTCTAACAAGACAAATCTATGGAGGGATAGAGCTACAATCTGTGTTACGAATTATAGCCTCAAAACAGTATCTCGAACCTGTGTTAAGAAGTCTCAAACCTCGGTCCAATGGTGTTAAACTTTAGAACTGTGGTGTTACACCTTGATGGTAATACAACCATAGTGTGGAGGCTCGAAGGGTATTGATGTGGTAATACAACAGAGGCAATACAAATGTGGATGCCGAGAAGGGTTATACCTGTTTGGGTTATCATTTGAAGAGAGATGAAGAGGTCAGCAATGTTGAAGGATCAGTTAAGGGATATCTATGCTGAGATCGGACTGTTGAAGGCTTAGACTTATGTCAGGGCTATTATACTCGAACCAGTGTTCTCAAGATCATGGACATCAATTGAAGCTTTGAACAGTAAATTATTTGAAGCTTTAGACAGTGAAGCTTTTGAGAGTATTGGGCATCATAACTGGAGCAGTTTGTTGAAAACATCCTTGTAAAGACTTGGGTTGATTTGAGGAACGTTTGAAGACATCATCATTGAGCTAATTCTGAAAACCCTCTAAAGCATAATTGGAGGCCTAATTAAAGATTAAACTAAAGCTTGTTAACGACAATCTGAGGCAGGTTTAAGGGGGTTGTTTTTAAAGTGCATTTGCAAACCTTCTTGAGCAACAAATTGGAGACCCTAAAAGAACCTTGAAGATTTGTTTGGTGTACAACTTGAAGCAACCTATTGAAGACAATTCTTGGGACAACCGATTGAAAACACCTTGAGGCATCACCAAGCATTGTTGAAGATCTCTTAAAGTCTTGGAGACACCCTTGGAGACCATGATGTATTGTTGATGTCATCATGAGGTGACCTTGGAGATCTAGTTCGAGTAATATGAAGAGCATTGGTGACACCTTCTGAGAAGACAAGGTTGTAATTTGGAGGAGGCATTGTTGAAGATAGACAGGGCTCGTTGAAGAAGATACTAGAAGTCATGAAGAATCATTAAACCTATCTTAGCGAATTGAAGCTGAGGGTTGGAACCTCATAGGGACAAGGTTAGTGCCTTGGAAGATAGGGTTGGAGCCCTAGAGGATAGGAGTCCTCAAGAGACCAAGTTGGAACCTGTACCATAGATAGGGTTGGAGTCGTAGAGGTTGGTGCCTCAAAGTGACAAGGTTAGAGCCTTGGGAAGTCCAAGTTGGTGCTTGGAAAAATACAGGTTGGAGCCTAGGATATTGAAGATTGGTGTCTTCATCTAGGGTTGAAGCCCTTCACATTATTGTATTGGATTTATTGTAAAGAAGAGATTATTAAAAGTATTTATTCTTATTGTTCATTTTGTTTTCAAATTATAAGTGATCTAACTATTAAAAGTAACAATTGAAAATAAATATTGATTCACCCCCCTTCTCAGTATTTCCAACAATGTATCAAAGCCAGTACCTTCACTCAAGCCTAATAGCTTGAAGGTTGATCCTTAGAACACAAATGGGAAGGCCAAGGAAGAAAGCCTCCAATGCTTCTAAAGGTGTCTCTTCTTCATCCGTGAAAACTAAAGACAATCAAATTGGGAAAGTTCCATTGCTCAATGGAAACTTTGATATATGGAAGATGAGAATGAGAAATTTTTTAATGGCTCAAGGCATTGAAGTCTGGAATTAGTGATTACTGAAAGCATGATGGAAGGAGAATCCAAGGAATATAATACAAAAACAATGAAGGAAGCCTTGAATGGGCTACCAAATGCTATAAAGACCAAAGTGGATAAATGTTTATCGGCAAAAGGTATGTGGGACAAACTTCAAGATCTTCACTCAAAAGAAGCATTGACCATGATTGTTAGTCAAGAAAATGATGGAAAGCAAGAAGGAAATCCAGAACCCATTACAGAAGTTGAAAACAAGAGTGAAGACATCAAGGCCAAGGAAGACCTAGAAGATGAAGAAAATAAAGATGACTTCCAAGAAGATCTCATGGCGAAGCTTGTAGTTGCCCTAGAAGAAATTAGCAGTTTGAAAAAGGAAAATGAAGAACTTCAGAAGCAATTACAAGATGGTGACCATAGCCTTGACAAGAAAAGGAAAGAAGTTGACCTATTTAAGCTTCAGGGACAAGAAAAAGATAAGGAGCTCACTAAGCTAAAGGAGGATTGTCATCAAAACAAGAAAAGACATCATGAAGAAGTCATATCCATGACAAATCAATTGGATAAAGCAAAGAAAAAGGAAGACACTTTGTCAAGCTACCTTGAACAAAAACACAAGGACTTGAACAAACTTGAAACGGAAATTGGTCAATACAAGGAAGTGGTCTCCTCCCTTAGATCTCAACTAGAAGAAGCAAAGAAACAAGCTCAAGGAGCTGAGAAGCTGTTGGAAGCCTTGGCACTCATAGAAGGAAAATTTGATGAAGCAGAAAAGGAAAGAAACACCATGACATGCCAACTAGAAGAAAAGGATGATGACATCACTAAATTAAGATCAGAAATCACCTAACTTAAGACCCAATCATGTGAAGCAACCAAGATGAATGAAGAAATGGAGATTGTTCTATCAAAGAAGGATGAAGAATGAAAGAAAATGAAAAAAGAAATTGATATCCTTAAAAAGGAAGTTGATCATCTGAACAAAAGCCTAAAAATCTCTCAAACCCTAGATGACATCCTAAGTCATCAAAGATCTCCTCTTGATAAATCAAGTCTTGGCTATGCATGTGGACCCTCAAGCAAGAATGATGCAAATCTAATGCTTCAAACAACAAGGTTGTGAAGAAGCCTAGAAGAAATATTGATGCCCCCAGTTCCAGCAAAGGCAAGGAGAAGAGTCAAGATGATATTGGAAGAAATCCTACAACAAGAAGATATGCAGATGGTGTCAAGAATGCAAGAGGCAATGGATATGATCAAAGGATCCCAAGACAAAATGACTGCAAAAGTACATCAAGACAATCCCCGTCCTCCATGTATCAAAGTATATTTTTTGGTTATTGTTATTCTTCAACAAAGTTTGGGCACATGGCAAAGGATTGTAGAGCATACCACAAGGACAAATATAATGATCCTCGTCAATCTCTTAGAAGCAACTTTGCAAGAAGAACTAATGCTTCCTCATTCATGAATAACATGGAATGCTTCAATTGCCATAAAATTGGACATAAGGCTCGTGATTGTAACTTGACTTCGGTCCCTAAACAAGCTAAAACTATGACAACCAAGCCAAAGAAGAAAGTTACACAAATATGGAGAAGAAAGCAAATTGGATCCGAAAGTCTCTTGAACACTCCAGCCAACAACACATGTTGTTGATTTGATGAGTACATCTTTGGCAAATATGATATTCCAAGTTTTAAGGACAAAAATGTTCCAAGAAGAAGACCATGCATACTGTTAGGGGGAGCTTATGATTCTTGACTATTCTTGTAGAAGCTATCCGTGAAGAGCTCTATGAAACCCTTAATGAGTCACACATGGACACTCATCTCTCGGGAGTAATTATGTTGAAGAAAATCATGATATTGTGTCTTAACTACACATCCATTGTTGAAGATGTCTTCCACTTGATCACAAGGCATCAATCTTTCTTGCCTTGAGCAAAAAGAAGAGCTAGTGGAATTTATGCAGGCAGGGGGAGTTGGTGGATCATCTACCTCATCCATTTCCATGAAAGCATGCAAAGGCTTAGGGGGGGAAGTCCATTAGATAAAAGCATAATGACAGAGGGAGTTGCAAAGAGCAACATAACAAGAAGGAGCACTATGACAGGGGGGAAACAATGGAGAACTATCATTAATGAAGAAAGGAATAAAATACGATGGAGCAGCATGTCAAGAAGCATCTTGATAGGGGGAATACTTGGACACCCCATTTTCCATTGATGTCAAAGGGGCAGAGAAATTGTTGGAAGGGCAAGAATATTTCCATCAATGACAAAGGGAGAGATTCTTAGACAAGGTTGTCATTGATGTCAATATGGCATTGTGTATGATGGAAAATTCTTGTGATGTGTGATGTTGCCCTAGATGCCGATTAATCATAATACCCTAGTGATGCAATCCCTAGAACTAAACCTTGTTCTCGGAACATGAAGATGCCATAATCTCATGTATATTATGGATCAAGGTCACTTGAAGCCCTAATATGGCATCCTTGCTCTTGATGAAGAAACTCTACACTTTGTCCTAGACATAAATTCCTAAAGGTTGCCTAAAAGAAATAATAATATTCGTTTCAGTTTCACAAATATTAGTTCATTGATGACTAAATGACCTTATCTAAGGGGGAAATTGGCATAGGAGTGTAGAGGAGGTCAAGCCCTTTCCAACAATCTAATACACGCCCTCTAACTCCTTCTAGATTGGGAAAAAAAAAAAATAGGATCATCTATCCTAATTTTCCCTCCTAGCCGACCTAAGCTCAGCTATCCTAGTTGACCTCCCTCCAAAAGACATGTCCCTTTCATCCAAACCGAAATCTATATAAATTCATGTGAAAACCCTCCAATTCAAGCATCAAATTTCGGTGGAAACTACAGAGTTAAAAGGGGAGGCCGAGGAGATAAAAGAGAGATCATAATTACAACGTTTTGGGCAATTTTTTTAAAGGAGACCAAGAAGGAATTGAAGAGTTACTAGTTGGGTTAAATATGTTTTGTTATCCTGAGACCGCAGAATTGAAATTGTCATACACAGAACTCGGATCAGTTGAACCTCAAGCTCGGACTCCTTTGGAACCTACAACACTTCGAAATAGTGATTGGGATAGCTTGAACCACCTATTGTACTTCAATTTTGGTTTTATGCAGGTCGGACCAGGGTTATAGATCTTCATACCTCACCACAGAATTTTGGAACTTTAGTGACCCTGAAGTGTAGACAATGTTTATCTTCAGCTCTAACAAGACAGATCTGTGGAGGGGCAGAGCTGCAATCTGTGTTACAAATTATAGCCTCGGAACAGTGTCTCAAACCTGTGTTAAGAAGTCTCAAACCTCGGTCCAGTGGTATTAAACTTCAGAAATTTGGTGTTACACCTAGATAGTAATACAACCATAGTGTGGAGGCCCAAAGAGTATTTTTGTGGTAATAAAACAGAGGCAATACAACTGTGGAGGCCAAGAAGGGTTATACCTATTTAGGCTATCATTTGAAGAGTTGAAGAAGTCACCGACATTGAAGGATCAGTGAAGGGCTATCTATGTTGAGATCAGATTGTTTAAGGCAAAGAGCAATTCATTTTCAAAAAACGAAGGTTGAATAGCTATCCGAAAGGCAACATGGAGGGGTGAGGTGGGGGGAGAGGAGATTACCATCTAAGCCATGAAACATTGGAGTTCCTTTGAGGTTTGACTAAATTGCAACAAAAGAAGAGGATCCTTTGAACTTAAATTCATATAAAAGATATTGAATCAAAATCTTTGAAGAGCCCATTAAGTGATTGGATGAGGGATCATTTGGTTGGTTGGTACCTAACGTAAGGATGCAAAAATGGGGAAATTTTGTGAGAGATCATATTTGAGAACCTTTTAACATAGGGCTATCAAGATTGGGCATGTGTTGAATAACAAAAATAAAGTGTTTAACACCTTATTATGGTTAGGAACATAGAAGAAGGGCACACCACCTTTTTTTATCCTAGTATTTCCCCCATGAAAGAAGTGAAGATATCCATTAAAAGGGCAACGGATAGTCATCATGGTCTCTCACTATGATTAACCAAGGAGGAGGCCACAACCTTGATCTTAATCAAGGATAAAGAATTATGTTGAAATGGTATTTGGCCCAAGGGTAAGAGCCAAATAGGTCGAAACCATTAGATTCTCTTTTATTTTGTTCAAACCTTGGGAAGTGTAAGTGTAGTGATGAATTCCTTTACCTCGAAAGCAAAATATACTATTACCATGACAATATTGAGAGTAGATCCATGATCGACAATTTCTAACTTGTAGATAGTGTGGCCTTGTTGGACTTGAATATAGAAAGGAGGAGGGATGGCAACAATATGGTCATTGGCATTAGGTAGGGGAGATATATAAAAAGAGAGAAAATCTTTGAGCTTCTGCAAGCTCAAAAGACAATTTGGTAAAGGCTTCTATGGTGAGGTCATGTTTATTAGGGAAATAATGTATAACATTAGTTAGAGACATCATAACACCATAGGAGACTCGGTCATTAATGTTGGAAAATCATAAAGGCAGAAATATTTTATTTATGTTGATAATTACTTGTGATATTCTTATGTTCTTATTAATTTTCTTTAGTTGTTCTTTTATCTTATGTCATTAAGCAATTACAAATAACCATAACACGAAAATCAAAGGCAGCAGATGTAGGTGGACAATAAGGGGAAAACCCCTATCTAGGGGAAAACCCATTCAACAACTCTTCCTTTAATAGTTTCACGAGATGATCCAAGACTCCTAACCTAGACACAGACTTCCTCTAATCACCAAGGCAACCCTTCCCTTCTTCTTTAGATGATAAACTTCCAGTAACAAATTTGACCTAGAACTTCAACCTTGCAGCAAAAACTGGCATCAACAACTGAACTTCGACCTAGATGCAGCACTTCGATCTTGAAGTAGTACTTTGACCTAGAAGCAACACTTCGACCTAGAAGCAGCAACAGAATTTCGACCTCCCCAGCAACAGAACTTCGATCCCGATGCAGTACTTCGACCTTCCAGCAATAGCCTAGAAAATTCATGCGTGTGAGAGAGAGACAACCCAGAAACTTCGAATTTTATCCTTCTCCAACAATTCTCTTTCTTCTCTTGGAATTTCACACTTTTTTTGCTCCTTGTTCTTCTATATCAAACTTGTGAGAGTGTGTCTTCCAAATGAATCGAACTGCATTGTATATATACCCTTTCTAGAGTTCAAATTACCCTCATGCAGGCCGACTTGATCAGGTAAGGACCGACTTGGTGTGGAGGTGACAAATGACTTATTTTACTCAATAATAATTCTTTTTACATAATTCAAAGGCCTAGGAAAGGTCTTTTTAAATGGACAATGGCTCTAATGACTTAATATAAAAACCTAGAAGTCCTCAATGGGGACTTTGACCTAAAACATGATGACCCAAGCATGAAACTCATGCTTTAATAAGTCATAATAATAATAAAAAATTTATTTTTCTTTCTTTTGATGAATACATTTCATTATGACTCAAATACAATTTATGAAGACTGAACCTAGTTACATTCTTCCACACTCCCTCTTAACTAGGGAGGTATTCATACATACATATACAAGTACAAGGAAGATCTCAAAACAATTGAACCATGAAGAGTTTAGGGACACACGATGCCACAGACTAGATTCCTAACTAGGGGAATCTATTCAGGTGGGACTAAGATGGACTAAAGCTTTCAACCTCTCTAGGTACCATTAGGCTTGCTAACCATCAACCCAAGGAACTAGGTGCATAATGAAAGGTCAGAGCTCTAGACCAACATCATCCTCCCTATTTCGCGAACTAGACGTCAACACACAGGTCGGCCAGATGTCCTCCCAGACATACACAATGCCTCAACACATCAAATCTCTCTCGATCAAACAGATCGATAACATCGAGCATGCTCCCAAAACTTTGAGAGATTTACTTGAATAATCACAACCCCAATCAGTAACAAACTTTCGAATATACATACGTAAGTACAGACCTTCGGGGCTTTCAATCATCTTGATGTTGTTTCACAATTTATCATAGTAGGGCTTAGAGGCTTCCCAACAAATCTTGATACAAGTTTCCTCAATCATATAGCTTCCTTTCCTACTTCTCATGCAACAACATATTCTACAACCAGATACATTCTCCAATTTCTTCTTTAAGATATCCAACATGACGATAATATGCCCTCCCTTTCAACTTGGGAGATATGCCCTTTTTTTATCCAGGCTACCTCTTAAAATAGGGAGATCAACTTCTTTCTATGACATTGAAGAATCTTTCATGGCTTCCATCCTTCTTATCAGAGTCATCTGGATAATCATCATTCATATAAATTCCTTCATCATGCTTATCAATCAAATCAACTTTACATATGAATATCTTTAGCATCTTGAAGGTTATGTCCGTGCACAACTTAGACAACAAGTACAACCTAGACAACAAGTACAACCAAATACATATATAGAAGCATGAACTTGACTATATCAGATTCATGGAAGTATTAGAATTTAGATATCATATACCTAAACTTAGTTAGGCTCATAATCAGCAAGAGACACATACTTTTAAACTTCAATGTCTTGCTCGAGTTATGAACCCTGGATCACATCAATAACTCAATCAAGATTTTAGTCTTATTATATCTAGGGTCTTAATATTTCTTTCATAGATATGACATACTCTACTATAATATATTGCAAACCCTATAAGCAATTCAAACAAGTACACTTACAATGCATCCAACAACTTTATAATTCATATGTTAAACTTCTACTAGGATTTAATGCAAACCCTAGATTCCATCTTTGAGACATTAAGCCTTAAATGTCAACAATCAAAACCAATCACAACACAATCTAAGGTTTCAACTAAATGACCAACTTCTACTAGAGTTTGTTGTAAAACCTAGATTTTATTATAAAGGAAACAATAGTTACCATATCCTAGAATATCAAACTTCTACTAGGGCTTAGTTGCAAACCCTAGAATTTATCAACAAATAGGTTAGCACATATACATATCTAGGATAATCATGCATAAGCATATCATAACATATATTGGATAAACCTAAGACACAAATATCAATACATTTAAAGTCATACATATAACAATCTTGATTAGGCTAGGGTTTTGATCAGACAGACAAACATATACCTAGGGTTTCATTCCTGAGAGTTTACTCTCGACAGATAATGGTTTTGCTTATAAACGTTAATTTACCAAAACCTCAAGGTCTAGGAATTCATTACCATCCAACCCTAAAAGACTAGGGTTTCCATAACAATGCTAAAACTCCAAACATGGCATTACCATCAAAACCCCAAACATCAAAAGAATAGTATTTTCTAGATTTCATTAGTAGCCCTAAGTAGATTAGGGTTTTTCACATTAGCATTAACATGCCTTTAGGTTAGGGTTTTACAAAGAACATTTTAGGGTGTTGAGATTGCAACAAGATGATGGATCTTAGTGAAAAGAGTCGCCTTCACTAAGTGGGCCCGCAGGCTATTTTTGGCGCAAGTCTATTTTTAGACTATGTCTATTTTTAGACATATGGATCATGTCTATGGATTGCAGTTTGTTGTTTATGGATGATTGATCAAGTTGGAAAAATAGATGGACTTCTATTTTTGATGAAAGTGAGTGATCATAGTGTGAGTGATCAAGTCTATTTTTAGACTGGCTGTCAAAAATAGAAAAGTCAAATATTATTATCTCACAATAATATTTGGACTATAAACTTAATTTTATTCTCTTGGAGCACTTCAGTTCGAGCTACGGATGTGGCACATGCAGCTGTCAGAAGGAAATTTGCTTTTCTTATGAGTCAGTTGAGTTGTTGCATGCATGACTTCAATTAGAACTCAAGTGAGTTGAGTTTAGTGGACTGGAGGTGCAGTTGATGGAGTTGTGTTCAGTTTAGCTTTGTTAAACTAGTTGTATTTAGTCTAATTGGAAAATAGACTAGAGATGAGTTGGGTGAATTAGTTATTAATTAATTCACAAGTTATTAACTCATAATGCAACTATAGAATACATCAGTTAACTCAGTTGCATGTCAATGCATGTTCACTTCAGCAGGGACAGGTGCTAGAGGATCAGATTGCTATCAGTTGTGACTATAGCTGTGCATGATGATTTGCACAATCAGAGGGATTGAGTACGCCAATGAGGATTGCGTGGTTCAGCCAAGGAAATATGAGTTTGCTTCATTCATTCATCAGTATGCTCATGCAGAATTGCGTAGTAGAGGCAGGCAAGCAGTGGAAGAGATTTGGAGATCAGATCTGAGCTGTATTGTGTGTAACAGAGGTGGAGATACTTGTGAGAAGTATTATGCTATGTAATGTTACATGGCTCAATCATTAATATACATATAGTTGGGGTTTTTAGCGAGATGCTTTCCTCGGGATACATACTGTGTTAATGTGTGAATGCTCTTGATGTTTTATTGTTATTGATGCTGCTATATTGATGATCAACGTAGAGGAGCTTATGTATTGTGTATGTTTTCCGCAATAGTACATGATCAGGATAATCTCCATTGAATATGTCTTAAATTATTCAAAATTTCTACATGGTATCAAAGCTGTTGATCATCAGATCTACTATTCAGGAAGTGTTTACATTCTATTTCTCTAGGCAGACCCTGTAATCGGGCCAGGTAGCTTCTAGATTCATCCTTCCTTTGGAAGGTGAAATATCCGGTAAAAGCCCATACAGTCAATCTCTGTACGAGAAATAGTGTGTTCTCACGAATCTTAGATCCGAGGCGGTTGAGTTGGTTGCTGGTGGAATTCGAATTTG
>APFE030816706.1:189070-206289 GCA_000404065.3 Pinus taeda
TGATGATCAACATAGAGGAGCTTATGTATTGTGTATGTTTTCCGCAATAGTACATGATCAGGATAATCTCCATTGAATATGTGTTAAATTATTCAAAATTTCTACATAGGGTTACACAAACATGATAATTTTAATGAGGGTAGATTCAATATAATGATTAATCTTCCAAATAAGAATCTTTATGATTCAAAAGTCCTAGACATAACACTTGTTAGTAATGTAAAGCAGATTTATTTGAATGAATGAATATACCATTATCACGAAGAGGACAAGGCTTACGGTATAAAAAATACCTTTAAGTTGTTTTCTAGACAAACGTTATAGGACATCAATAGAACTTCTATCATGTTTTGTCTTGTGAGATCTTCTCCATAGTCGTTAAGCATATCAACAAGTTTTTCCTAAACAAGGAAAATATGAAAAGAAATGTTATTAACATCTAATACAAACACATTTAGATAGGAAAAGAAAACCATATATGAAAGATAATACAATGAGTAAAATACTTATCTTTGGAAAAATGGTGAGGGCTCCCTCTTAATCCAATCTCAAGGGATACCTATAACTTTAGCAAAACAATTCAACAATGTTTTTCCAAAGCATGTTAAACTTATAAGTACTAAAAATAAAAATACAAAACAATTCAAAAACTTAGAGTAGAGGGACTTAGTAGTATAAGTCCTTTATTTTTTATTCTTCGGTCTTGTTCTTCTTTGGAGATCCTTCTTCGACAACATTTGCTTGATCCATATTTCTTGGATTCTTGGGACAATCGCTTCTATAGTGACCCATCTTGTGACAATTGTAGCATTCAATCTTGGATAGGTTTATCTTCCTTAGACTTTCCGAAGGAAGGTTCCTTTGTTCTTGTGGTGAGCGGAATAGGCATTGAAATTTTCTCCTTTTCATTCTCTTTGTTGCTTACTAATGAAATTTTCACTTCTTCTTGACTGCATGCATTCCATAATTGTTTGAATGTGAGAGTTTCCTTACAACTGTTGAGACCTGATGAAAAGGCACTCCAAGATGTTGGTAATCCTAGAAGTGCAGTGAATACAAGCTCTTTTTCAAGTATTATCTCATCTATTGCCTAGAGTTCATCTCTGATTCTAAATATTCTTACAAAGAAGGATGTCACAGTGTCTTCCTTTGTCATCTTTATAGTTCTTATTTCATTCTTAAGATTTGTGATTTGATCAAGATTTTTTATTGTGAATAATTTGGATAAAGCCTCATACATCTCTTAAGCAGAATCTATGTTTGATATATATGGGATGAGGTTATCCTTTATTCCATCAACCATTAGGGTCATGACCAATATATTTGTTTCTCTAAATTTTGCATTTTTTGTATCACTTTACTCATTTGTAGGCTTCTTCACTATTCCTTTGACTAGATCCAAGACTTTGTTCTTCTCGAGGATTAAGTCTATCCTCTTTTTCCATGCCCTATAATTGGATGCTCCCTCTAATTTGTTTTCTCCATTCATTGAGTTAGACATTGTTCTTGAAGATAGTAGGCTTGACTTCTTATATGGTCCTTTTCCTTGATGACCCTTATTTAAACTTCTTAAAAATTTTCATTTCAATAAATCTTCATAATGCATTTTTCCTTCTCCTTCACCTTAGCTATGATACCATGTTGGAAAATCAGAAAGGCATAAAGATTTTCTTTATGTTGATAATTACTTGTGATATTCTTATGTTCTTATTAACTTTCTTGAGTTCTTTTATCTTAGTTCATCAAGCAATTACCAATAACCATAACACAAATCAAAGACATCGGATGTACGCAGACAGTCAGAGGAAAACCCAGTCAACAACTCTTTCTTTAATAGTTTCACAAGATTATCCAAGACTCATGACCTAGACACAAACTTCCTCCAATCACCAAATCATCACTTCCCTTCTTCTGCAGAGGATAACCTTCGAGCACCAACTTCGACCTTGCAGTAACAACTGGCAGTAGCAACTAAACTTCGACCTAGATGCAACACTTTGATCTTAAAGCAGTACTTCGACCTAGAATCAACACTTCAACCTAGAAGCAGCAACAAAATTTCAACCTCCCCAGCAATAAAACTTCGACCCAACAACAAAATAACTTTGATCCCGATGTAGTTCTTCGACCTTCCAGCAACAGCCCAACAAATTCACACGTGTGAGAGAGAGACAACCCAGAAACTCTAATTTTATCCTTCTCCAGCGATTCTCCTTCTTCTCTTGGAATTTCGCACTTTTTCTTCTCCTCCTCTCTCAAACTTGTGAGAGTGTATCTTCCAAATGAATCGAACTGCACTGTATATATACCCTTTCTCGAATTTGAATTACCCTCATGTAAGTCGACTTGGTGTGGAGGTGACAAATGGCTTATTTTACTCAATAATAATAAAAATTTACATGATTCAAAAGCCTAAGAAATGTCTCTTTAAATGGAAAATGACTCTAATGACTTACTATAGAATCTATAAGTCCTCAATGGAGACTGTGACCTAAAATATGATGAACCAAGCATGAAACTCGTGCTTTAATAAGTCATAATAATAATAATAATAATAATAAATTCATTTTTCTTTCTTTTGATTAATACATTTCATTATGACTCAAATACAATTTATGAAGACTAAACCTAGTTACAGTATTCAACAATTAAGAGCAGCATTTAAGATGTAGAAAGGGAAGAATTGTGAAAATTCAGCTCATGTAGGAGGCCATAATAGGTAAGGAGTATCAATAAGGTACTTGGTTTGGGATTTGGAAACAATTGCAACACAATAGGACAATAAAGCTTCAAAATTTTCCACAATAAATGTTGAAAATGTAACTAGTGTCAGTTTTCATAATTGTTGTTGTACTCATTTCAATTATGTGTCATATGTAACAAACAAAAGAAGAAAATAAAAAGTTATTATTATTAAAGCATGGGTTTCATGCTCTTTATTGATGGCCTTTTAGGTAAAAGCATGTTCTTCATGCTTCTAAGATTTGTTAGGTCTTAGGAATTATTGTCATGAGTCAAAGGAGTCAACATCGCGTTTATAAGGCCTTTCCAGGAAAAATGTAATTGTAAAAAATAATTATTTTTTAGTGCAGGAATTCCTTGAAACTCCAAAAGTACAAGTCAGCCCTGGCAATTACAAGTCGGCCTAAAGGAGGGAATTCGACCCCCTAGAAAGGCTATATACAAAAGTAGTTCGACCTCATTTAGCACTCACTCACTCAAGAAGTTCAATCTCTTAAGAAAGAATTTGATATGTAGCTAGGACGCTAGAAAAGGAAGAGTGAAGGTTTAGAATAAGCAAGGAGGATGAAGAATCTTGTTTTTGGGCTCAATGTCTCTCACATGTGTGAAGTTTTAAGGTTTCTAGTGCTACAAAAAGGGGTTGAAGTTGTAGTTCCAAGTTGCAGTAGGATGAAGTGCAGAACCTTGTAGCTGAAAGGAAGAATACCCTACCTTGACCTCGTTGACCTTGGGAGGAGTCGTCTTGCTCTAGGAAGGTCTCAGGAGGAAGAAGTATTAGGGTTTCTAGAGAAGCTCCAAGGTCGAAATCACATAGTTGAAGTTGCAGGACAAGTTGCAATATTGAAGTTGGTAGGTCAAAGTTGCAGTTTGTAGGTAGTTGGTGTAGAATCAAGGAAGGACTTCAAGAAGGGTTGACTTGGTACTTGGAGAAGGATTTGGTCTAGGGTTTGGTGCTTTGTATTTAAACAAAAGAAGATTCTATAAGAAGAGAAGATTTTTTCAAGGTTTCCCCATGGAGGGGTTTTGTCATGGCTAAGAGCTTAATTTTTGTTTCAATTGTTGTTGCTATTTTGTTCTTGATATTTGTTTGATGAAAAGAATCTAACCAAAGAACATAAAGAAGATTAACTAAGATTCACAAGCAAGTATCAAGGTTAAGGAAAATAAGAACTAATAGTTGCCACATTGCATTTTCCAACAATAAACACTTTCTCTTTGCCATTGCATGCAAAGATTTTGGAATGATATTGAATATGTGGAAGGTTGGTCAAACGTTGAATTATTGTCCTTACAAGGTTTGGGCTTCATATTTATTCTTTTTAATCTATAGATTTATTGTTCTTACAAGGTTCGGGCTTCATATTTCTTCTTTTTAATCTATAGATTTAAGTTTCATATTGGGCCTTCTTTTTCTTGGGGAGTTCTTGGGTTTAGGAACTTCGTGTTTAAGCATTGGATTTCAGTAGATTCCTAACTTAGCATTGCCTTATGTGATGATAGATTATTTGTTAGCAACAAAGAAGACAATGCATTTAACATCTTTTTTATTGAGAATGTGATGTATTTAGAGGGGTGGGTGTTACAATTATGATAGTGATACCATATACTAGTATTAGATCTGGATGCATTAGTTTTGATTTTGGTGAGCAAGAATTCCATCATTTCAATGTCATCTTAAAGGGAGTAAAAGAAGCAAATGTCTATCCCAATGTGGTCCCTTGCATGATTTTGGTAATATTAAAGTGATTTGTAAGACTTAGATAACCATTACCCTGGGCATCCACTTTCTAGTCTTTAATCCAACCACAAAGGACTAGCTAAAGCATTGAGTGAAAACGCTATGTTAAGTTCCTATACCAATAGGAGTCATAATTCTAAATGATTAAGGTTAAGCCTTGTAATATTGTACATACCTTTGATTTCTACAAATGTTTTCCATTAAAAAAAAAAATGTAAAGAGGATATGTCCTAAAAGAATAATCGAAGGACAAAAAGAATGAAAAGGTCAAAAAAATGAAAATATATGAATCCCAAAAGACAAAAAGAGACCATAAAAGTGTGCAAGTCAAAATGCCACTAATATTTACTTTTTATGCATAATAAATGATTGTGTGCAGCTTATTACTTATGCCACAATCCATGATAGTCAAAATGTTCAAACTTTGTTATTTCATGCTTTGAGTTTTAAGTTTATAGGTAATGAATAAATCTAACCAAACAGTGTAATCTTGGCAGATCATTAGATAGGTAGAGTGAATAAAAGGAGCTCATTAGTTTAATATGAACCCTTAGGTGATATAAGGTTAGAATTAGATAGCTTATTTTGTAAAAAAAAAGTAAAAAGATTGATAAAGATTTACTAGCCTAAATGCACCCAAATAAAATGAAGGAAAAATGGTAAGATGAGAAAGTGGGTAAGTAGTAAAAAGGTTGCAGAAATATCATGTCATTTGATACAAAAATCACTTATGTCACTTGATACAAATATCATGTCATTTGATACAAAAAGTAAAAAGATTGATAAAGATTTACTAGCCTAAATGCACCCAAATAAAATGAAGGAAAAATGGTAAGATGAGAAAGTGGGTAAGTAGTAAAAAGGTTGCAGAAATATCATGTCATTTGATACAAAAATCACTTATGTCATTGTTCCAAATGCATCATTTAAATATGCATAAGTGGTAAACAAAACAGAAGCAATGGTTCACAATTTGGTTTACTTAACATCCCGCCATTCAATTTAACCCCTATGACACTCACTAACCTCTCTTTCATGATAAAAATATTAATACCTATAGTTTTTTAAGTCAAAAAGGATCAGAGCATTTCTCTGACTTCTGGTGAGACCGAACCCTTGGCTTGATGACTTAATAAGGAAAGGTGTTAAATTCCCTTATAATTCATTTATCCCCCTCACAAAACCCCTTTTCCTAAGGATAAGTTTTCTTTCCTAGGAAAACCCTTTTATAAACATGTTTTATGTACAAAATCCACCAAATACATTTATCCTAAGTACTAAGTATATGGAAAGCACACAACATTTCATATACCTAAGTGCAATACCCCATCCGCTCATTTCACTTCATATTAACTTTTTTATTAAATATATAAAATTCCCGAAAAACCCACTATCCCATATATATTTAACTCCCTTATACAAAATAACCCTGCCCCTTATTTTACTTATAGACTATATTATTACCCCATATCCCACAAATATATTAAATCCTGCCCTCAGTCCTTAATCCCTCATTAAAGCGCCCCGACGAGATTAAGTATTAAGTTAATCATAAACTGTCGGTGATTAGACCCATGCCCCCCCCAAAAAAAACTCTTCATATAAATCACCGCGCAGCTTCACCTCCTGATCATCGTACGATCTCCCTCCCCCTCATCCAACGGTTCGCATCCATATCGGGCCTACTCGACGTTTGCCCTTTACCCGCCCAATAAGGTGGTTTTTCTCCTGACCCCTGATGCTCCGTGGCAAACGCTGAATGGAATCGGGTGACCATTTCCGAATACCGCCCGCACCACAAAAGCGATGCAATGGACCTCCCAAACCACTTCCCCCTTTCAACCAAAAACTGTCACTATTCATCAACTAGTGAACCCGCCAAAATTAACAGTTTTTCTTATAAAAGCCTAATTACCCCTCTTTTCACTCTTTTCGCACATTTGCCTTTGAGAACTCAGAAAGTCGTTGCGACCCTTGCAAAGAGCCAAATTGCTGAAAAAACCTCCGCCATTGCTCCACAGACGCTACAGATAGCCCAGCTCGTTCATCAATCCGTACCAATATTGTACGAACCTCTACGGTCGCCATCAACCATCCGTTTACAATCAATTTCGCCCAAATTCCAGGTATTTAACTATGGAATTCCAACTCTATTGTCAAATTCCAAGTCAATTCACCCTTGTGACACTGTTAGTTAAGTAAAAAAGATCAAATTTACTAAATTTCAACACTGTGAGCCATAAACAACCGCAAAACCTCCATTGCCCTAAAAACTCTGAATCACCCCCCACACTCAAATCCACAAGAACTGAGTATGGCTACCCCAATTACAATGGATGTAAGGCCCATCACTACAAATCATTTAGACTTGGACCACCTTCTTTTAGTGGATAAAGATTTTCAAATAAAAGATATCAGATATCACTTCCCTAGAACATCTGCTCAAAGTACATTGCCAAAGTAAGGACAGGTTCCTAAACCATGCTGATGAGATTGGCTTTTGGAGTCAAATTTACCCAAATACCAGTTCCCTCAAGTCCACATTTTCCTAGATATTATCCATTACTGTCACGCCAATTACATTCCCAGTCAGAGAGCAGTCATGTCCCCAAACCAAACCATATTATTCACCATCACTGCTGAGTCCATAAACAAAATGTTGCAGCTCCAACTAGGGCCAAACCTGACTCCCCTCTCAATTGGAGACTTGTTGGACTAGTACCCCAAACTCAGTTCAGCAAAATTGGCCCAACTGTTCCAAACCTTCATCAGAGAAGAGAAACACATCCCTAAGGACTCCCCTCCATATGTATTGGTCATTTTCTCCCCATGGGGCCAGAATATTGTGGCCATAATATCTTGTGTTTTGGGTTACTCCACCAGTGAGTACATTGATGAAATAATCCTTGCCTTCATGTCCATCTACACTCCAGGGTAGCCTCCTGTTGTCATTTATGACTATGCCCAATTTATCGCTGATAGGATGCATGAGCAATTCCTTAGAATGAACAATGAAAGGGTTTTCAAGTACTCCTCAGTTTTATACCATATGTTCTTATATTATTAATCAGAGAAGTTCCCATTCACCCTTCAAAAACTTGACACCAAAGGTTAGCCCAGGTCAGTGATTTTTTGGACCCCATTGATCCACCAATACCAATCTCCATACTCTTACTCTGATTTCATTGATTTATTTGTACATCCAATCATGGCAATGTTCACTGGAAGCCCTCCTAGAATCAGTCCAGAAATAAAGAGAGTCCTTCAATTGTCTAAGCAGACCAGAGTTGGTGACTAGTACTTTTACCAGAACCATCCAGAAATCAGGATATATGGTTGCATGCTTGCACCATATAAGTTGCCAAGATACCTCCCCATGAGGTTGTTTGCCCTAGAATATTATAGACAAATCATCAATGCAGATGAAGTCAACTTCGTCAATGCCAAGAATAAGGCTTATTTCAAGATAAAAGAGGAATTAGGCCCCTTCGTATGCAACTCTAGAGAGGTTGGCAAAGAGGCAGATTTGATATTACAGAATATGAAGTTCCAAAAAAGTTTTGTTTGGAGATATGATCCTTTGGAATTCATCACAAAGAAGAGACAAAAGGTCAAGCTAGGACCTTTCATTCATCATCCCATACCTGAAATAGAAGCATAAGCAAATCAAACAGAATGGGTGGAAGGTACCCTAGTAGATCAAGACAGCACCAGAGTAGACGTAGAAAATGCTTTAATTGATTTAGAAACGCAGCTTGATGACAGCTCTTTTCTGCAGGTACCAGAAGGACCAAAAAAACCATGAGTACCCCTCCAGTCATGCAGACTCCTCAGAATGAGGAGAAGATCCCAAAAAGAAACAGAGAAGGGGTTTCCACTTCAAGAATGGCCACCTCCGATTTGCAGCAGGAATCAAACAAGAGGTGAACGCTAAATCCAGCCTCTAAGCAAGAATACATTGAAGACTCAGCGGAGGTCACAAATACAGGAGTAGAGAGAAGTAAGTCTACCACTCCATCTGGAGGCATGCAAGAGCCTTCCACATCTCAGACTCAGATGTTGGAAAGGCAACTTAGTGTTGAAGTGTCATCCTTTAGAATGTCTACTGACAAAGATCAAGATAACAAGGAGAGATACAAAGAAATCAAAGCCAGAAATGAGAGGCTTAAGGCCCAAACATATGCACAATATCTAAAGTTGACTCCTACCAATCAAACAAGGCTAATGTCAGCCTTTGACATTAAATAGGGAAAGTTGCAGATGACCCTTGTTAAGGCTACAACCCAGCAGCCAAAGACAACATCAAATTTCAAAAGGGTAGATTTTGAAGTGTTGGCAAGGGATATTCATCCCATAGAGCATATTGAACTACACAAACAGGTTGGAGAGATGATATACTCCACCCTGACAGGTAAAGCCATAGCTGCCCATCAGCTACAGAACTCTCTGAACAACATCTCAACACAATTCCAATTAGAAAAGGCCTCCTCATAGGCCAAGGATACAAGGATCAAGTCCTTACAGGACTTAGTGATTGGATTTGGGACACAATCCTAAGGATATAAAAGCTAAAGAGCAGCGTATTAAGAATAACAATGATGATATTGTTGCACTTCAATTGAAAATACCCCAGCTAAAACATCCTCAAACTCTAGAAGTCAAAGAGAATCAAACCAGACATGAGGAGTTGATGGACTTGGTCTTGAAGCTGAATGATCAACTAAAGGATACAGAAAGGAGTTGGACGCTTTAATTCAACTGAAGCAAAGCAACATGGCCACAACTTCCAAGGATGTCATCCCAACAGTATCCACAGCAGTTCCTTCTACACTAGCAGCATCACTAGCACCCACTGCTCCACCTGCCACAGCATTGCCAATAACAATAGAATCTACAACAACAACACGTGCACAAGGAGAAAAAGCAGCAGAACTAGTCAAAGCCATGGAAGAGATGTTTATCCAGGCTACTGAAATGAACAAGTTAAGAGAAAAGGTTGCAAGTTTGGAAACAGACTGTAAACTTGCCCAACTGAAGCAGAAAGAAGAAGCACAAAAAGCCCAGAGAATGGGTGAGAGGATCAAAGTCTTAGAGAAAGACTTAACATTGGAGAAACCACTTGGGCAAACCAAGGAAATGTTGTGGGCCAATATCATTGACTCTGGCCATCAATCCAAGTTATTTTTGAACAAACAGACTTAGTGAAGGTAGCTACAAAAGCTATCGAGAAAGTAAAGGAGGAATTGGGAGATAAGCCTGAGGATGCAAAGAGACTCATCCACTTCCTCAACAGCAAGAACAGATACAAGCTCCATGAGCTAAATATAGAAGATAGTACTGCCACAATTTTGGAAATCAAGAAGGTCCTTTTCAAAAGGAACCTTATGCTCAACTTAGAAGAAAAATGCCACAATATGCAGGTAGCCATTGATAGGTTCATGGCTAAATTCAAAATTTTGAGGGAAAAGGGTCTGCCCAGTCCTATGGTTATAAATGACAAACTCATGACACAGTTGGACTACAATAATAGACTCAGACATTTGGCTAAGAAACAAGCCAGTTCTTTATCCATAAAAGCCCTGCCAACAGGCAAAGTGTTACATGACACATTTGAAAACTTGTTTTTCTTGGAGCATGAGATCAAACATTTATTCCTCACCAAGCCCAACTTTGCCAAATATACTAAAGCTGATGAAATCTATAAGAGAATGGTGAATGTGAAATTACCATATGCATAATGGTGGGAGACTATGACTGATTTACTGTGAAGAATTTACAACGAAAACTTACCACAGAATAAAAATGAAGGCAGCCAAGTAAACAGATAAAAACAGGGCAGCAGGGTCAGAGTATCAATTGAAAGATGAAAATAAAGAAGACTCCAACGTGAAACTCCACAACTGCAAGCCAGCATAAAGGGCTACAAATTCAATAATAAAGGCCAGCACAACCATAATAAAAGGGACAACATAAAACAGTTCATTGTTGTCTCTATCTTCTTGCAAGAAGATATTTGTATTTCGTAGATTAAATCTCAAGTTGTTTTGAGATATTTTATAATAATTTTTTGTATAAATACTTCACAATTCGAAGTATGTAGTGTGGATTCTTAGACATTTCTATAGTTTTCTTGATCAAACACTGTAAGCTATTGTATCACAGTTGGGACCAGCAAGCTGGATTAATGAATAAAGCAAACACATTTCACTGGATGCATGTGTAGTGCGAAATACAGACAAGTATCTTCTTTTATGTTGTCATTTTTCTTTAAAAGTTTTTCCATAATCTTAAATGTATCTGAAATCTAAATGCTATAATATGGAATGATATCTCAAAACTTGTTTCACTGCACTATGTTTTAACTATTATGCATTTTTTATGTTTTCTGCTAAATTATCTAAGTTAAGGAATTCTTGATTGCTCCTTAGTTCAGGTAGTTTCCCTCTGGTCTATAGTAAAGGATTCTTAACTGCCCTTTGCTCATGATCATCCTTTGCTCCTCATTTTAATCCCTGTTTGAGATTTCTTAAGTGCTCTCTCACCCTGGTTAAGACCATTTCACCCATTCCTATCTAAAAACCTGTGTTTCCCTCTGCTAGCTTTCCCTTTGAACACTCCCTTTAATGAGCTAACTCCAATTTTGTTGCTCTTCTTTGACTCCATAGCCCAATAGCCAGAGACATCATTCTATCCATCTATTCAAGGATTCGACTATCCAACTTCCAATACAAATCCAAACCACCCCACCCCCCCCCCGCCCACCGAACTTTAAAAACTAGCCTAAACCTAGCGAACAAAGCTAAACATATAGAGAGAGCCCTCTCTGAGTCATAGGTTGGCTAGAGCCTATACTTAAAATATTGGTTTGTGGTTACCTCGGTCTTTTCCTTCTTCTAATAACTTCTAGGGAAAAATTTTGAGTGATAATAGACGCAAACCTCGTGGGACATTGCAATAACATCGAGCATATATATGTGACCTTATGGAAAAGTTTAGGAGCTCCTCGGGGATTGATGGAGATGAAAGGGCGGAAAAAGGCCAAGGGAAGTGATAACATAAATCGTGCTCATTGTCTATACACAAATAAAATTAGAAGTAAAAAACACCACTAATATTAGTGGCCTCAATATTAGCACTCAAGGAACCAAAAAAAAAATAGTAATTTCATCCAAAAAATCAATTACAGAGTTAGGATTTTGTTTGCTCTACATTGCTTCATCTTGTACCATGTAAAAAATATTATATGACTATCATAATAATAAGAATCCATCTAATGGAACATACTCATAGAGAGATGGAAATTGTAGTGGCACTTGATCACAACCAGGGTTTCCAAACCTAGTTACTACCTCACTTGCATGAACTAGGGATAGATTTGACTATTGAAGGGATGATCACAAAGCAACCCAATTTAGTGAATGGCCATGTGAGAAAAGGCTTGAAGATATCGCTCTAATAACCACGATTTGTCCTGTGAAGCCATTTGTCTACATGTAAGATCCCCAACCCGAACCAAAAATAGAAAGTCATGTAAAGGTCTCTCATGGTCTCTCGACTAGATAAGGGGATCAAAAGCCCTTACTCACAATCTCATCCAATGAAGTCACAACCAAGGTTATTTTTCAAGGACATGGTTACAACCTCCCTTTTTTTATTCTTTAAAAACTAGTGTTAGTTGTGATCTTCTATGACAATTGGCATGAGAAATGGACTTAGAAGCTTTGATAGTTGAAAATTCCTTGGAAACCCTTCTGATTAAGCTCCACTCATCTTTTTTCTTGTTTTAGTTGAAAACTCCTTGGAAACCCTTGTGATTAAGCTCCACTAATCTTCTTCCTTCTTCTTTTTCTTCTCTTTTTTTTACCATGGTGAATCAATAACTTGTTAGAGTAATCTAGGTGAGGCCCAAGACCGAACCTAGTGGTTGCCACTATAACACCATGTGTATATCCAACAACCCGCAAGCCAGATATACCAGTAATTTATGTCTTGGCAAGATTCAAGACTCCATGGGGGTGGGGGAGCCTATTCCTTGAGCCTTATCATAACGGGCCAAAGATGTCCCCTCGTGGGATTTGAAACCAAATGGAGGGGATAACATCCCATTGTTCCAACCACTTTATCATCCCAAAAGGAGATGATTAAGCTCGACTCATCTTGAATGGGGGATTCGGCCAAAAAGTTGGGAAAATAAAGCTTTGATTTGCAAGTTTAATATGCTTTGGCCCTCTGTAGATGTGCTCAAGGAGTGGACTAAGGAGCATTGGATTGTGATCCAAAAGTTGAATTTTTTGAAAGAGGAATTTTTTCAACTCTATTCTCAAGTGAAAAGAGAAGCAACAAAATCTAAAAGAAGAGTTGCTAGTTATTGGGGAAGAACATACCTTTTTCTTGGTTCCTTGGACTCCCAAAAATAATCTAAGAATGACTTCAATTGCTTTCATACCGGTCTACATAAGAGTGAGAAACCTTCCCCGTGCACTTTTTGGAGGATAAGGTTTTCAATCCAGATAAGTACACACTTTGAAATTTCATTTGATATTTACTACAACAGGGACAGAGGCTTGTTCTCCTTCCCCTACTCGAGTAAAGGGCTTTCCGAACAAAATTTAGCTAAAGTGGGTAGGATCACACTAGAATTGCATTATAAGTGCATCATGTTTCAAATCACACTAGAATTTCATTGTAAGTGCATCATGTTTCAAAGACAAGTTCACAAAGAAATAAGACATCTAATGACTACTTGCCCAAAGTATGAAGACATGGAAAAGCTCCCGCCAACAGGAGAAAATCCTCGACATTAAGTGTCACCTTAGGCCCCCCTAGAGAATTTCAAGCATGCTAAAAGAAAGCACAACAGAGGGTCGAAAAAGGGTAAATTAGGGGAATACCCCTCCCCTTGTGGACCCTAGTCTCACAAGCCCCCATCAAGCAAAAGCCCAAAATTCCCCTAGCGAACTCTCCCTTTGGAAACTTCAAAGTAAAAGCAAATATTTAACATTCTCCCCTCACATCCACAACAATGGAATCTCCACCCTCTTCACAAGATGAGAACACAATTTTGCTAGAAACAACCCCTATGAATGACTTGCATGGAGGTGGGGCCCATGAAGAGATAATCCCAAAAGAACATAGAGAATATGAAGCCAATCCCAACAAGGAATTCTTGATCAACTAAGTCAAAATGATTTAGCCCGCTAGTTGGAGGAACTAGTAAGAGCAAATGCACTTCAATCAAGGAGCAAGTACTAATTTCCCTGAAAAAGTAAGTCCAAACTAAACATGTATTGGTTTTGTGTTTTGTTGTTTGGCACTTTTGTAAGAATCTACTTAGCTCACTTAACTCACTTGGCTAACAAAAATTTCGCATAGGAGTCCAAAAATCCCTAAATTAACCCCAATGTTTTAATGTTGGGGGCCAAAATGGATTTTTGAACCTTCAACAAAGACTCAATCAACTCTCTTCACACTTTGTCATATGGGTAATGCCATGATCATTTAAATCAATACACGTAACATTTTTATTTAAGAAAATTCCATCTAATGGATGAAATAAGAATTCCTAAACCAAAGGGCATGGGTGGTTGGGGTCTTAATTACATCTATATATATTTGAAAAATTGTTAAAATTTGAAACTATGGCCAAATTCCACTTTGGATAGCTCATTTGATGGAGATAATTATTGCATTGAATTCCTCTTTTTGAGAGGACCGAAATCGACCTAAAGATAATCAAATTTGGCAAAGGAGAAATGTGTTTTTGAATTTATGACCACTCATGCAAATTGTCAAGGTCGGTCTCACCTCCATGTAGGCTCATAAAGCCCAAACGTCGTGTCTCTTAACCCTCACCAATTTGTATATATAGAGGTGTCCTCCAACCTCATTCGTGACATCCCATGTGCATCATTCCTTGGCAAATATATCTCTAAGGCAACGAAGCTTAAGGAGGACGAATTTGTGTATGGTTGGCACTATTTTGGTTATTGTTTTGTCTCAACAAGTCTGAGTTTAGGAGTAGAGTTGCGCTATGGTTAAGGGAAGATTTGTGTATGGGTTGTCGCTTGTTTTGCGTGGGATTTATCTCTGCAGGTAGGCTGCAGCTAGGAGGTTCACTTACAGTGAGGCCGCAGACCTAGAATCACCTGTTCAAGGGGCCAAGGTGTTGTAGTAGGCCACTGACCTAAAACATTAGTGAACAAGGGGTTGTTGGAGGTGGCTTGGAGACCTAAAAAGACGCCAGAACAGCAGTGAATAAGAGAGCCTTTGTTTGGAGAGCACGCTGCATTGTTTGAAGGTCTACAAGTATTGAAGAAGGGTTGGAGCACCATGCTACAGAAGCCCTAACCAAGAGTTGCAGAGATAAAGTGAACGATGGCCTTAATGTGGTCATAGACCAGCTCCTAGAGCCAGCGAAGGGCAGAATCATGTAGGATAAGGAAGGTTGCAGTAGAGAGGAATTTTGGACCAGTTCATTTAGATAGCAATGGACTGCAGTTTCCCTAACCAGACCAACCTTCTACAGTAATACAATTTGACCTCTGTGGACAGAGAACTTGAATTACAGGTCTAAGAACAGTGATTCAGATCTACAAATTGGCAAGTCATTTTGACTCTAAATCATTGTACTCTCTCTCACTCTCTACTGAACATTGGATATTAATAATAAGAAGATTTGATCAAGGGTTTTCCCCATCTTGGGGTTTTTCCATGGCTTGAGCCAATTTTTGTGTTCTCTTGTCTTGGCTTGTCCTCTACGTTTATGGTTTATGTTCTTTCTTCAATTACTGCTAATATAATAATGGTTTATGTGATTGCAATGAAAATGTGAATTGGGCTAAGAGAGATCATTGAAGTAACTACCCTAAGCAAATCCATGTTAACTCAAAATTTACATGGTATCAGAGCTCTAGTGAGGTCAAGCCCAAGCAAGAGTAAAAGCAATCACTAAAGGTGTATCAAAAGCAGATCTAAAAGACTGTCTGAAATTGGGCCTGTGGAGAAAAGTCAAGGCACGAATCAGGAACATCGAGGGTTTATGATTATTGTGTGTGTGTTGCAGATTTTGACCTTTATCTGGACGAGCAACTTGCTTGGAATTTTCTCTTTTTGTGTTTGGTCAAACACGTGAAGAAGCTACATTGACTGTCTTTTTGTTGTGTAACCCATCTCTGTACATGTGAGCAGATCCAGTGCAAGATAAAATTTGATAGATCGATGATTGTTTTCGTCTCAAGGGTTGCTTTGGCAGTAAACACGTTATATCTAAACTTGTTTTTATGTGTTAAGCAGATACCTGCAATTATCTTCATCATTACTTGGGTTGCGGGCAGCAGTTGATCTTATAAAAATCGAAGTCTTTTGCATATCTGAGTGGAGTATATTCATCCTTCTAGACCAAACCATTGTTCGATTGTGTTGACACCTAATCTTCATGATTGGGAATTTTATGTAAATAAAATAAATTGGGAAAGTGAACAGTCATCGGGAGATGAACTGAACAATCACTCCCTATTGTATATAATAATGGATTACCTATGCAATAATATATGAATCAGTTTTCTGCCAAACTGGAGTTACTCCTGGCCTAACATGGTATCAGAGCCAGCTCTTTTTTAGCCTTTGTGTCCCTTGTAACTCCCTGTCTGCTCTCCATATAGTTGAGCAGGTTCTCCATAAAATCAGCTACCCATCTGTCCGACTGTTCAGTTCTCCGACTATCATAAACGTTTCAAAAAGGGCATTATTGCACATGTGCCTCTACTGCATGAATTCATTCACTTGATTATTCTCACCTGCGCCTCCATTTACTTTCTGTAGTTGGACTGAATGCATTACTGAATGGTCATTATTTTAACGCTATCCAGAAGGGATAATGAGTTTACTTGATTCCATCCTGTTCGTTTGCGGATAATGAGTTTTCTGGCTTGTGGTTGAGGTTTGCCCCCATATGACCATGCCCATAGATAGCAACTCTGTTGCAACAAACCAAGGTTTTCAATGTCACGAGTTGTCCACGCGCAGAACAAACCATCTGCGCCTCCATGTTTTAATGTACTCGCCCTGCTTCATCAACCATCCTAAACACTCCAGGGCGTTCCAAAAGTCGAAGCCCTGGTCATTTTTTTAACGTTGTGTGCCTCTCCATCATCGAGCAAACGTTGTATGGGACAGCCCGCTTGAAGGCTGTCCAGATGGCAAGGGATATGCGGATTTGAATGGATTGAATGGTATTGAACAACGTAAGTGTGTGCGTTGTGGGTTATATAACGTTGTGTGCTATATACATCTGCCCGTCCAAGGTTTGAATGGATTTGCTTTCGTATTGAACTGCATTTTGAACTGTGCGTTAATATATATAACGTTGTGTGCTATATATATATGCCTGTCCAAGTTTTAAATGGATTTGCGTTCATATTGAACTGCATTTTGAATGGTATTAAAATTGCGTTGAAAATATATTTTTTAACACAACGACTGGAGGTCTATATTATTATTCCACAAATGAGCCTCAACTCGCATTCAATTCTCGAATAGCTTTCTGCCTTAACATGCACAATGAAGTTGTGAGGGCTTTGTGATTCCCTCCTAATGCACACAAAAAGGAGAGAGACATTTCTTATTCCCGAATTTCTTTGGTTGATGTTGCTGCACATGGTATAATACAGTGGTTTTAATGCTAGCCTATTGCACTATGGCATATATATTGGTCTATGGCATATATATTGAAAGGTATATA
>APFE030816706.1:210636-233405 GCA_000404065.3 Pinus taeda
CAGAATGATGCTTGGACTCACCAACATCCCTTCAGATTAAGGGGGGGAATGTTGACACCTAATCTTCATGATTGGGAATTTTATGTAAATAAAATAAATTGGGAAGGTGAACAGTCAACGGGAGATGAACTGAACAATCACTCCCTATTGTATATAATAATGGGTTACCTATGGAATAATATATGAATCAGTTTTCTGCCAAATTGGAGTTACTCCTGGCCTGACAGATTGGAAGCAATAATAGACACATCTTAGTGCCACCATATCGTATATAAATTTTGTGACTTAATTACATGATTGACGCTATGAAATTACAATGGTAATGTTCAACACCTGAACAATGTGACGATTTGGATATTGTATATGTGATCTGGGGCAATATGATGGTAATTGTAACTTCCAAGCTAAGCGCGCAGCATGGTTGAATGATCTTTAATTTTAAGCGTGTTCTGGTTATTCATGATGAAGACTTCTGGTACGCTTCTATGCACTGATCTAGCTTATAGGAGATGCGATCAATAAATTGATTCAAGTGATCCAGTGCGAAAGTTCATAGATGCTCTGCAATCAGTGTCGGTGCACTAGGTAATCTGTTTCGCTTGTCATAAAGCATTATGTTGCGCACCAATGAAATATAATCCTAAAAAAATTTGGACTTGTTGTGGAGTAAATTCTGAACAAGTCTCTTATGATGGTAGCATCGTGCTAAACTTTTGGAATCTCAGTAGTATAGCTTCTTATGAAGAAGAAATTTATGTGATACCTAATCCCTGAAGTTCGTTGAATCAAGGACTATCCCCTGGTTCATTTGCTAAAAGATAATGCAATTAGAGCAGTGATAGTATGGCTCATTGAAGTATGTGGAACTGTCACCTTGAATGCATTGAATCAGCACTATAGGCCATCACTTTGCTCCTGTAGATTTGTGTCCACTGCATCAACAGCGACCGAAGTTACAGTAAGGTAATGTTATGATAAACTCACAATATATATGTTGAAACTGTGTATGCATTTAAAATGCTTTGTGCCCTTGAGAATCATGCCAGTAGGGTTTTTTCAGTTGGAGTTTAGTGAGCTCATGCTTGTTGCCAAGTCGGTTTACTATCTACGCTAGGGTTTTCTTCATGATGTGCTACTAGCTAAGGTTGGAGTCATATGCTATGTAGAGAAAAAGTACCCATGATAAGTAATGTATCTTATCTTGCTTATGTCTTGGTAAAGACATCAATATGTTGAAGCAAAGAAACAACATCACCAGTGTGGAGATATCAAAGAAAGCCTCACAAACAACAGTAGGCACAGTGTCAGAGACGTCGTCTTCAGGGACACTGTTAGCAGCATAAATTTTCAGTAAGGGTTTCTTCATTCAACTGTAAAGGACATATTTGTGACAGTTTTCATGCTACTAGGGTTTTCCTTTTGAACAGAAGCAGCACAGAGATGATAGGGCTCTCTCATAGGGACAATCGTTGTGATATGTACGCAATAGATATGATTGGGCAGAAATCGAACAATAGCATGGTAAATGAAGAAAGACAGCAAGAGAAGCAGCAAAAGTGGATGCAATGGATAGTTAAAGTGGTAGTGTTAGCAGAAACTGTGGATTGCGGAAAGCCATTGGCAGCAATGGTGTAATTTAGAATGCAGTCCAGTGCCATATGTTATCAAATGGAACATCAGCACATGGGTGACTGTTACCTTGACAGTTATATGTGGCATCAGTTCTATGTGTAGCACTACCCTATGTATGGCAACTCTACATATACAGCTCAACACCATTTATGGTTTCTTTTCAGTCTAGTGTTATGTATGATATCGTTACTATCCAGTAGCAGTGGTGATATGTTATAGTCTTGTTCACAATCGAAGTTGTGAACAAGACAGATGTAAACTTTGGATAGCTTATCTATTATGAAGAAGCTACAAAGATCTGCTAGTATAAGAAATTGCAGCATTCATCCTTGAAGAAAGTGCACGACATAATGTCTTGTTGAGCACAATAAGCAGAAGATCCTATTTCTTGTTACATTGAGATGGGATCTTATGAACAATTGTTTTATAGATATGGATGCCTGAATGAGAAAGAGTCCTCTACGTGGATTGAGTAATTTGATGTGTCCGTAGCTATCTTAACAAGGCTTCAGAGGGAGCTATAAAATCCCTGATGGTTTTTTTGTTCAATGTTTTTTTTTTGTGGCAAGTCATGACCACTGAGTTTGATGACTCTGATAACTCAGATCTTTGTTTCCTTAGAGGCTGCATATACGCTGCATGATTATGATTGGATGATTTTAGTACATGGATCAAAGGATTAATTGTAGGTTGCAAATAGTTCGATGGTTATGTTTTTGGCAAGGTTACTTTTCCAATATTCAAAGGGAGCTATGATGTTTGTTGATGATGTCTGTCTTAAGCTTAAAGGATGGAAAAGCTACTAATCTGGATATAGACAACTTATGGTTAAGCCTCATATATTGGACAACTGCTCATTAAGATTACTTACCTTTTGAAGTTCACTGTTGAGAATTGTTGGTCTGACAGTATGGTAAATGGAAAGAACACATCTAAGTGCTATATCTCTTGGTGACCACCTTTATTTCATGAATAAATTGAAGACTAAAGTTTGTTGCTCTAGGAGCACCATTGATGATGAATGTATAACGCAGCATGCATGACTTATTATAAAGCCATTTGAGAAAGCTCTTCAGTAAGCCATTCGAAGATTCGCTTTTCAAGAGAACAATGATTCACGACCGCTTCAAACATATTGACATCAGGTACCACTTTATTTGGGATATGGTACAACAGGGAGCAACCTAGCTCCACCATTACAAGATGAATGTGTAAATATCCTCACAAAGCCCCTTGGTAAGGTCAAGTTTATATTCCTTCAAAGAGAGGTTGGGAGTCGATGAACGACCCTACTATGAGGCTCTCGATTGAACATTGAGCTCTAGGAGCTCTTGGGGGGCTAGGGTACTTCTTGGAGCTACAAGGTAAGTGGTTCACCTTCCCCTTTGATGCTTTGTGATGATATATGCATAGGATGAGTGGTTCACCTTCTCCTATGGCATATGAGTAGGATGAGTGATTCACCTTCTCCTGCAGATACCCCAGTGAGAGCTGCATATGCCATATAGTAATATGTTGGTTGTCACATGTTGACATGTCAGTGGGGCATAGTTCATTCTTTCCCCCCACATGTAAGATGTCCATTCCCTACAATTGATGATTGACATGTCGGTGGGACGTGGTTCATCCTTTCCCCATGTGTAGGATCCTTCCTACAATTATTGGTTGACATGTATGTAGGACGTGGTTCATCCTTTCTCTACTCTCAGTGGGTTGCATGCACGTAGGGTGTGGTTTATCCTTTCCCTACGATGGTTGTAACATGTGACTGTAGGATGTGGTTTATCCTTTCTCTAGGTGTGGTTGTGAGTAGGATGTGATTTATTCTTTCCCTGTTGCTGCCCTAGCATCATCCTACCCATGTAGCCTGGGACACATGGGAAGTACCTTTCATATGGCCAATGAGTTGGGAAAAGTGGTTAGGGACTATAGCACTACCGATCGACGCATCGTGTACTGTCGTACTCCCTATATCTAAGATGCATGATGTTCAACCAACTTGATCACTTGGAATCAAGTCTGATTGGAGTTCGACCCCTGGTTATGTGAACTGACATTTGTCAGTGGAGAGTGGTAAGGTCTTGTGACTCACTATCGATCAATTCTTCTTCATTATCTATATCAGTGTTCAGCAGAGTTGAGACAAAATGCAAAGATGGTTCATGATGACAAGATGGCATGATGATGAATAAATTGGCAAGTGGAATTCTCCCTATCTAAGAAGAAGTGTTAAAATTGGCAACTAGGGCCAAATTCCACTTTGGACAGCTCATTTGATGGAGATGATTATTTCATTGAATTCCTCTTTTCTAGAGGACCAAAATCGACCTAAAGATCATCAAATTTGGCCAAGGAGAAATGTGTTTTTGAATTTATAACCACTCATATGCAAATTGTCAAGGTCAGCCTAACCTCTATGTAGGCTCATAAAGCCCAAACGTCGTGTCTCTTGACCCTCACCAATTTGTATATAGAAGTGTTGTTAAAATTGGCAACTAGGGACAAACTCCATGTGGGTCATCTTATTAATAGAAGCTGATATTTTTCTTGGATCCCTCTCATCGAGATGTGTAGGAATGATCTAAAGATATCCGATTCCAATAAGTATTCATGGAGATATGAATTTATTTGTGTTATGGGACAATTCGTCAAGGTCAGCCAGCAACCAAATAAACCCCACTTGTGCTCAACATTTTAGTATAAATAGAGGTGGCCTTCAAGTCATTTCAACACACTTGGGATCTCTTCCTCTCTACTTGTCTTTGGGTTTTAGTAGGAGGAGAGATCCTAAGGGATAATGTTGCCCTAATATAGAGGGCAGAAGCCGGAACTGCCGGAACTGTTGGGAAAGCTGACGCAGAGAGTAGAAGCCAGAACTGCCAGGAACAGTGGGAACTGTTGAGAATTGTCGGAATAGCTGGGAAAGTTGACGCAAAGGGCAGAAGCTGGAACTGCCGGAACAACCAGAACTGCCAGGAAAGCTGACGCAGAGGGCAAAAGCCGAAACTACCGGAACTGTCGAGAACGCTGACGCAGAGGGTAGAAGCCGAAACTGTCGGAAACAACCAGAACTGTCGAGAATTGCCAAAATAGCCAGGAAAGTTGACACAGAGTGCAGAAGCCAAAACTGTCGGGAAAGCTGACACAAAGCACAGAAGTCGAAACTACCGAGAACTACCGGAACTGTTGGGAAAGCTGACGCAGCAAGTAGAAACCGAAACTGTCGAGAACTGCCAGAATAGCCGGAACTACTGAGAACTGCCGAAATTGCCGGGAACTGTTGGAGCATCTGTGTCCAAAGGAGAGCAGCATGCAAGGGACAGCTAACTAACATTGGGACAGTTGTATGGTACTTAGCAGCAAGTACACCAAACATGCAATGTTACAGCAAGCATGCAAGGGACAACAAACTAATATTGGGACAACAACATGATACTTAGTGCAGCAAGCATGTATTGGTACAGCTAGCATGCAACAGCAAGCATGCTAAGGACAACAAGCATGCTAGAGACAACAAGCAAGCAAGGTGCAGCCAGCACATAAGTCAGTATGGCAACATGGTGCAGCGATGGCACATAATGCAATACAGTGATGGGTTCAGTCATGATTAATGAAGCGTGATGAGATGCAACATAGTGATGATGAGTGCAGCATGGTGCAGCATGATGACGAAATGCAGTAGAACGATAGGTGAATGAATCACCTTGGAGAATCAGTTGAAGCAACATGTCTTCCACTGGTCTCATGTATCATCTTCTTAAAAATGATCTATGCTCTTATCTAGATAAGTCAAAGTGTTGACTTCTGTTGTAAACTTACTATCTCTCTCTCTCAGCTGAACTATTGAAGAACATATAAGAAGAATTGATCAACGGTTTCCCCACATTGGGGTTTGTCCTTGGCTAGCGCCACATCTTGTGTCCTCTTGTCTTGGCCTGTCTTTTGCGATTTATGTTTATGTTCTATCTGCAGTTTACTTTAATGCTAACTTTGAAAATTGAAATAAATTGCTCTAAGCATAGAACAGGTGTCCTCCAACCTCATTTGTGACATCCCATGTGCATTATTCCTTGACAAATATATCTCTGAGGCAGCGAAGCTTAAGGAGGACGAATTTTTGTGTGGTTGGGATTGTTTTGGTTATTGTTTTGTCTCGACAGGTCCAAGTTTAGGAGCAGAGCTGCACCATGGGCAGATTTGTGTATGGGTTGTTGCTTGTTTTGTGTGGGATTTATCTCTGCATGTAGGCTGCTGCTAGGAGATTCACTTACAGCTAGGCCGCAGGCCTAGAATCACCTGTTCAGGGGACCGAGGTGCTGTAGTAGGCCACGGACCTAAAACGTTAGTGAACAGGTGGCTGTTGGAGGTGGCTTGGAGATGCCTATAAAGAGGCCAGAACAGCAGTGAATAAGAGAACCTTTGTTTGGAGAGCAGGCTGCACTGTTTGAAGGTCTACAAGTGTTGAAGAAGGGCTGGAGCAGCATGCTACAGAAGCCCTAACCAAGAGCTGCATAGATAAAGTGAACGTTGGCCTTAATGTGGTCATAGACCAGCTCCTAGAGCCAGCAAAGGGCACCATCATGTAGGATAAGGAAGGCCGCAGTAGAAAGGAGGAATTTTGGACCAGTTGAATTAGACAGCAGTTGCCCTAACCAGACCAATCTTCTACAGTAATACAATTTGACCTCTGTGGACAGATTGCCCAAATTACAGGTCTAAGAGCAGTAATACCGGATCTTCAAATTGGTAAAAGTCATTTTAACTCTAAATCATTGTACTCTCTCTCTCTCTCTGCTGAACATTTGATATTAATAATAAGAAGATTTGATAAAAGGTTTTCCCCATCTTGGGGTTTTTCTGTGGCTTGAGCCAATTTTTGTGTTCTCTTGTCTTGGCTTGTCCTCTGCATTTATGGTTTATGTTATTTCTTCAGTTACTGTCAATATAATAATGGTTTATGTGATTGCAATGAAAATGTGAATTGGGCTAAGAGGGACCATTGAAGTAACTGTCCTAAGCAAAGAACATGTTAACTCAAAATTAACAAAAACACTAGCTGCTAAAATTTTTGTGTACTGTGTTGACAAAGGATAGCTTGTGGAGGAAAGTAACTAAGGAAAAATATATAGCCTCAAGTTCTCTGCTAGATTGTATCAGAAACCCTGGGAAGAGCATTAAGAAGGTGTGAAATCAGAGGAAGGCCTTAGTTTTGGCATTTCCTATAATTTGAGACAATTTGGCATTAAAGGTATGGAAGGGAAACCAAGGCCGGAACTTATTCTATTTTGGGTTATGGGAATGCAAGTTAACTTCCAGATGATGAACTAGAACACTTGCATGTCAAAGGTATTTTTTATTTTAATCAAACAGAGAATTGTTTTTACCACTCTGGTCAAAAGGGTTGAAAACAACTCAATCCTTGGACCTGGTAGGGAACAGGGAAATAAAATGGGAAGGGTCATATAAAGACTGAATGAAGAGATGAACTCGTTAGCTTGGGCTTAAGATAAGGCCGGTGGAGATTACTTTGCAAGACAAGGATACAAGGTTATGATAGACAATGAAGACCAAGCTGAGATCTCATGGTGTTCTAAATTTGGGAAATAACGGCTCCAACGAAAATGAGTATCTTTTATGGTTGGACCTTCAAAACGGAGTTTTGACATATGCTACATAAAAGGGGCAAAGATGGATCAAGCATATGCTAGAGAAGCAGAAAAAAACATCAGTCATCCAATGATCCATTGTCCATATGCACAACAATTTGGAAGGATGCAAAAAAAGAATCACAGGAACTGTAATGTATGGAATGCCAAACTCTAGAACAGTCCTTGAACTGAAGCTTTACAGGGATTTCCTTGCATAATTCTCTGCGGTATTTGGATACGCCACAATGAAATACTATTCAATGATCAACGAAAACCAACCTTCCGAGCATTCTTACAGATTTATGGTTTATTCCAAGGTTGCATGACAGAGGTAAAGGAAAGAAACCCTAGGCTAATTGGGGAAATGATGATAGACAAATTATATCCCCGGGGTTCCTTTGATGTAGCCCAGCAAAGGCCTTACTGCTGGCAGAATCCTGTTTTGTTCAGATAATCATTTTTCAAATTTAAGGGTGGCCTAAGTTCACGTACTAATAATTCAGCTGAGTTAATGGCATTGAGATGTCTGCTGAAGTTAGCAGATGAAAAGAAGGAATTGATTCATTACAGGCATACGGGGATTCGCTTCTTGTCATCAACTGGATGAAAGGAGAATATTTGATACAAATTGTTACTCTCAGGCCACTAGCTGTTCAGCTCAAATTGATTTCATGATTGTTTCAAAGTATCTCTTATATGGAAGCAGATGGTCTCTCAAAGGAAAGGAAACATATCCGAGCTTCCAGCTCTGGATTACAAAAAATCTTTAAATGGGGTCCTTACCGTATCATCTCAACAATTCACTTGATATATGCAGATGCCAGTGATATTTATCTAATATGATGCATGCAGTAAAGAAGCATTAATCTTTTATTTTGTTGAATCTGTATAAAGTCCAAAATACTGAACTGAACTTCTTCAAAGAACATATTTTACTTTTGTAGTTTAAAGAAAGGGTATGTAGAGTCCTTTCTTGGAGTCCTGAAGGACTGTTTGATCAATGTCTAGTCCTATAAGCACCCAAGGAATGTAATTATCAGTTATACTATGAATTACAATCTTTTTCTCTGGGGAAAAAAAGGAATTAGTGTTGATGAAACTTATAATTAGGATTATGAAACTGTACCAAAATTACAAATAGCAATGATTTGGACAAAAAGTCAGCCTAAATTGATCAATATATTTTCCTGAATATTAAAAACAAGCAGCTGCATAACGAACATCAACAGTGACTAGTGTGCCAACTAATAGGAATGTGGCTTGCTGAGTGAATACATTATTAATATGCATTACTACGATTCACGGAAATAATACTATTAATGTCTAAATATCTCAAGCCCCGACATATAAAAAAACTCTGAAAATTCCTCAGATACTTGCATAGGAGTAACAAAGAATTGATTAATTTGATCAATACAAAATTTGCAGAAAAGGACCAGCAAAAACATTATTTTGCAGAAAACAACATAAAACTCCAATAAGCAGCATTAATCAAAGCTTGATTAAGAAAAGTAGCTCTGACATAAAAGACGATAGAAGTCTCAAGAGAAGCAACTGAAAATTCATTAATGGTATTATTTTATGGGGATTGACTTCCATGACAAGACAGATATGAAACTAGAATAACTAAGAAATAATACACCTTGTTCATGCTTTAAATGATTAAAACATTGAACTTATTAATCTGTTTGAAAGTCTCCCAACTAAGGAATGTTGAAACACATCATCCAAAGGGTTGACATATGCTTCAGCCCAATCAAGCCCCAACATATATTCATTAGTCAGGAAAACCTGTAGATCATCAAGGAGCTCCAATGTGTGCCAAAAAATCCTTGTAGACCTACAAAATACCATAAACCTGATCATTAACACTTCAATCTATATGCAAAGGCAATGCAGGGTATACATTTATAAGGGAGAAAGACATCTGCGAAAGGAGGAGAGTGTTAATGTGGAATGAAATCCCATCAGTAAAGGAAATCCCAATATTAGACCAACCTAATATTGGCCCAAACTAGACCATAAATTAAAAGGTCTCTGCAAATAGCTTTGTAAATCAATTAGTTACCTCGTTATTCAACTACACAGCTAAGCTCACTCTTTGGATAGGATAAAACAAGTAATCACATCCTTTGGTCAAGCGAAGCCACTATTATGAAGTACCAAAGAGACTGAGATATGCAGATTTAATAAATGTGTATGCACATGTACAAACACTCTAGTATGAATTCATGGCAACCAATTACCATTATAATCTAGGGTATTTATTTGGTGGCAGTTGAGTATGAGGAGCTGCAAAGTTGGTTTAGAGCAGTAAACTATGATGAAAGACATGATTAGTTGGAGGACACATCAAGGATGGTGTCAACGATTGATTGTTTAGGGAGGAGGCAGATGCTTTCATTTTTACAAGTATCTAAGGTTTTTCTAAATAATTTTTGCTATTATAATGTTATTTCGAGAATCTATAATTTTTGGACTAATAAAATTAGAAAAATACACCTACATCAACTTTTAGAACTATTTGATCTATCCACTCTTTTTATAGATTCAGACCTTTCAATTTTAATAAATAGTAAATACATAGCATGTGAGATACAATTTTAGATATTTGCAACTGATCAAAGGGTTCAAAAAGTGTGCACACACCAGAGTTAGGAAGGGAGCCAGGCATGTGGGCATTAATGAGGGGGCCGTATTATATATGTAGTATGTACATTTACATTTATATGTATATATACTATATCTAATATCTACATATGTAATTCTCTCTCTCTCTCTCTCTCTCTCTCTGTTTATGTGTCCATTCTTTCCTACAGCCTCACCTTTTTCTTCTTGCAAACTCACTCTAGGAGTCTGAATGCAAATCCATGTGAGCCTAGCAAGCTCATGTAAGAGATACCCACAATACTTGACAAACCTACAAGACATGAGTCTTACAAAAATGCAAGGTGTGAACCTTACGAACCTACATTTATTGAAGGTAAGCAACAAGAGGAACAAATCTTAAACACATAATGACTTACATGCATTTAGTAGTATACTGACAATTATTTCACATAGGCCCATACCAGCGAGCATTTTAAGCCCTAACCTTGTGGACTGTCATTGCATAATTCTTGTGGGTTCATAACGCATCAATATGACCTTATTTGAATGAAAACTACATTTAAAATTTTAATATAATGATTTACATCCATTGAGTATCATTCATGTCAAGTATCTTACACCAAACCTCATATATATATATATATATATACACAATGCAACAATACCATTGTCAAGATCACCAATCTATTTAATCAGACTTACGAATATAGAAGGTATACATAGTATAATCCCTATGGGCCTCTATGATATGAGTCTCCTAAACTTGAAAGGCACACAAGGCATGCACTATATAACAGCTACATCCCTCGAGGGCACAAAGATTAGTCCAACAATATATAAAATGTATGGAATATTGATGTGATGATACTCAAATTATAGCATAGCATAAGGAGAAGTGAGAGTGAACTTAATACACTATTCCATTAGATTAATTTCCACCCAATAGGGATACAAATACAAGTATTTATACAACCCACAAGTCCCTAGAGTCTGGGCCCTCCAACAATTTTCTAACTTTGGTGGTATTCTCCATTCCAAGTGTTCATGGCATTCTCACTGATGACATATTCTGTAAACCTCTTACAGATAGCATATTCTCCTATGCCTCTTACACATTATGACATCACACATGATTCCTCTCCAAGGCATGCCAACATCATCTAGAACCCATTACCTAGGACCTCAACGCACCTTGGCCACACAAATAAGCTCTCATTGATAAGCTCTCAAGCTCTCAAGCAACCACTACATCAATGTGACTAGCCATGACCATGTCAAATAACTATTATTCCTAACATGGTCCCACCACTATACTCAACTAGAGTTATAAAGGTCAACAACTCTGCATTGCGAGCACCCTCAATAATCAAAAAATAAAATTTTATCTTTCTTGGAAGGCCCAAATGGTTGGGGACTATGCATCACCCACAAGGTGTTAGGTACAACATGTGGATTGCGCACTTATCCACGAGTGTTAGTTGGGGTTCAAGGCAATGTCCCCCACAAAAAAAATTGGGTTTTCTTTTTGCCTTTTGTGTTTTTTGGTCCACAATGGTTTCCAACCCCTTGTAATTTGAACGCAATTTAGGAATTAGAGTTGTAACCTAATCCAAGTTAGTGGATTAGGGTTGTAATCTAATTCGGATTAGCATATTAGGGTTTGTTGAGAAATCAAGGGGCAGCTAGATTAAATGATTTCTCTTGCTTTGATAACTGTTTGTGATGCTCTTTTACTTAATTTGATGTACTTGTTATTAGCTTCGTCTTTCACTTGATTATTATTGTGTTCTTTATCATCAAACAGCTACCAAACAATGAAGATCAATGAGACAAGAGGACACAAAATGTAGGGTGCTAGCCAAGGCCAAAACCTCTCCTCTTGAGAGGAAAACCCACAAGAATTCTTCTCTTCTTATAGAATCTTCAAATGACGAATTCCAAGACCTATGACCCTTGACAAAGACTCCTCCAAGACCAAGTCAAACCTCTTCTTGATGAACTTGCTTCTCACAAAGACAACCCGAGTCAAACTTGCCTTCTAGTTGTTACAACTTTCTCCTTTAACCAAAAATATCGAACCTACAATTTCGGCCCTTATGACAGAAACCCTAGTTTGCATGTGTGAGGGAAATATCGTAGAATAGGTCTCTTTTCTTCTTCGTTGGAGGATCTCCTTTCTCCTTAGCAACCTGGCCTTCAAACTGATTATTTTGAGTCCCAAACTCTGGCTCCTAATGGTGACCGCAATTTATGTTCTTGCTGCAACACATTCGATGCCTTAGTTTCGCACGTGTGAAGGATGATGGCCCAAAAACAATCTTCTAGAACTTCGCTTCCTTCTTCCTTTAGTTGTTCTCCTTGTCTTCGCTAGGTGTTCCTTGCCTTCTTTGAGCTTCAACGAACTTCCTGCATGCCCTTTCAATGAGGCCGAACACCTTATATTATATAATTATTCTTGTGGAGGTCGAATAGCCCTTATGAGGCCGACTTGTCCATTGCTTAAGCCGACTTCTCTTGGAGGGAGTCTTTTGACACTTCTTTGACTTGCATAAATACTTTTTACAAGATGCCCAATGGGGTCTTTCATATATGCCAATGACTCAATTGACTTCTTGACTCTATGACAAACCCTAGAAGCACTCAATGTGTGCTTGACCTATAAATAAAATTGACCTTAAGCATGAAACTCGTGCTACAAAAATAATAATAATTTTCTTTCTTTTTACAATATACAAGAATCATGAGTACATTTCATATTTATGAAGACTGAACCTAGTTACCGATTTCAACACTCTCTCTTAACTATGGAGGTATTCATAATACATACAAGGTACTTGGACATTCTCATACTGAAGAATTCATAAGAAGAGTCAGATTGGCAAGCCATCTTATAAGTTATCTTATCAGCTTATGTCAGTGCATCTCATCATATCAACCAACATTGTCACATAGCAAGGCCTTGACTAATAGCTCTATCTCTCCACAAGATTAGAGCTCAATGATAGCGAGAGAATGACTTATAAACACCATCATCATTGTCTCTTAAGGCACATATCCCATTCGGATGTTCACAAGGTATGTCTTTCTAGGACTATTCATGTCTTGGTTTAACACATCCTCAAGGAATTTCCTCTTCGACTACTCATCCTCAAAGAGTATCAGAATTCAGATGCTCACCCAATCCTCCATTCTTTCTTCACAACATGAAGAAAACAATGATGTGTCTACCTCTCCCTCTCCAATAAGGAGGATCTACCCATTCCTATAAAAGGAATGTACCCAAGCTCCTTCTTAACCAGGGACTTGTTTCTAACAGCAGTTATCTGCTCTTTGGTGGAGACCATGGTACTATAAGTTTCTTGTAGGGCTCCTCTTTTTGGCATGATGTCATGAACTTCAGCTTCTTCATCATGGAGCCTTCTTCTAGAACTTCTTCGTAGGGCATCGGTCGTCTTCTTCATCAGCTCCCTTCAACGAAGCATAGTGTTGAACCAATAGCCATGCCATCCTTCTCTTTATCGAGAAGTGACCTTCTTCGTCCATATTTGGCTATCCTTCATATAGCTAACTACCTCTTCCAAGTCATGTTTCTTTCAGGATCTTCCATCCAATCACAAGAGTACTAGTTGTAGGTGACTTTCTACAACCCTCTTTCAGTAGCCTTGTTTCAACCCAACCAGATATTTTCAAAAAACAAAAGCGAATATTAAATCAAAGTTACCTCTTTATGATGGTCTTTCGTCATGACATCAGTTTCTAGCAGCATCAACATCCTACACATGTATGAATCCATCTCCAATACATTCGTTACCAAGGTTCTCTTTCTTCGATATATACATCAAGGTCTCATACCTTCTCCATGGAGATGTCATAGTTAATCCTTTTTGTTATCAGATGTTGATCACTTATCTTTTCTTATGTGACTATACATACATCTTTCATGAACTCTTCTTTCACCTTCTTCATGTATGGCTTCCTCAGGATCTTCTATACATAGTTCCTTCATCATAGGAACTATAGTTGCCAACTTCCTCATATTCTTCATGAGGTCATATTATGTTGATTTCATCTTGTCAATATGTAGAAGAGTTCAAGGCATATTCTTCATCATGCTCATGAGATAGAGCATTCTACCGATTCTATCTGCAACCATATGACAACATGACTTTATCTATCTATTACCAAATATATACATACCTCTTCATTCATGAGGCCATCAAGACTTCCTTTGGGCAGCTTCCTTTCCTTGCTTGAAGATGAAAGTACTTCAACCAACTTTGACATGCTACACATCCTTCGCATCATACCATCATCATTCTAAACTTTGGATCCCACACTATGTGGAATGTAGGCTATCTGTGTGACACTTGCTTCTTTAAAGAATGATGAACCCTTCTAACAAGGATTCCAAAGAAGGATCTTGATGATCCTTATTCTACAAATGCTCCTTTCTAATGATGATGATGTATGATGATCTCTTTACCTTCTATCTTGCTAGATGACTTTGTCCAACCATAACACTGCTTACTTTGGTTGTCCTTCTATGCTTCTAATGAAGATGCCATGAGCTACTTTATTTTCGTCATGTACTATGATTGTTTCTACTTCGGTCATCATTCCATGCTTCTATGATGATGTTATCTTAGTGAAGGAGGTTATCTTAGTCATAATAAAGGTCCTTCACTTCCTCCTTCTTAGACTTCTTCTTTTCAAGTTCTTCTACTTCTTCGATGATGGGCTTCATTACCTTCCTTTCTCTTCTTCTTGTCATTCTTGAGTTTAAGACAATTCCTTTCAAAGTGCCCATATTCATTATACTCGTAGCATTGAATTTTAGAGATATCAAATTTCTTTTGAAACTTATTTTGAGGCTCAAACTTTCCAAATTTCCCTTTCTTCCTTGCCATTGTTGCATATGCTTGCGTTTGTTCATTTGATCCAACATCGTTCTTTGCCTTTAATCTAGTTTCTTCAATCTTGCATAATGACCACAGATCGTTGAATGGAGTGATTCCCATAGATTGCTGAATGGAGTGATTTCCTTCTTCCCATAGATGCTTGATACAGAGTTGCCCCATTCATCAAGTAGAGCATTGAACACAATGGTGGTCATTTCACGATCAGACATTAGTTCACCCAGCTCTTGTAGTTGATCTCTAATTTGAGATACCCTCATTGGGTATGAGGCTACCCCTTCTTCCTTTGAAACCTTCATCTTATATAGTTCATTTTTTAATGATATAATTTCTCCTGCAATGCTTACGGAGAACAATTCTACCAGTTTTTCATAGATCTTTTTCACTATCTTCAACTTTGCTACATAAGAGATGCGAGAATCCTTGATTGACTCAATAAGGATTCTTTGAGCCTTTATCTCTCCTTTCATGTACTTTGATAGTGCTTGAGATTGCTCTTGAGGAGATTCAGTGATTGATCTCGTGACATATTCACTAACTTCATTTTCTATGAGGATCAAATCAATTCTCCTCTTCCATGCAAGGTAATTCAATGACCCAACAAGTTTGTTGTTCTCCTTGCAGAAAGAAGTCATTGTAGATTAAGACATAAAATATAGAATGCTTACTTGTCAAGTGAAGATGCTTCTTTGATGATGATATCTTCAACTTGATGATGTTGACTTCCACTACTCCTTTGATGTTGACAATTGAAGATGCCTTCTTAATGATGATTCTTTTTCAAGATGGTGATCCTTTCTTCAATGTGAGGGAGATCACTTTGATTCCTTTGGTGATGATGACGTGCTCTTTCTCGCTTCCTTGATGATTGTAGAATGTGTAGGCTTCCCAAGAATGCTTCAAGTGTAGAGTCCTTCTTTAAATGGAGGTAGGGTCTTTGAGGTCTTCTTCTTCTTCCAAGAGTTGTAATGATGTGTCCTTGTGATATGATGGATAGTCCTCCTTGACGCCTTTTGTTTTCCTTGATGCTCTCCTTATGCTCGGTCCTTATGTATCCTTCTTCAATGTAGTGACCTTCAAGATGCCTTTTCTTGTTGTTGTCACCTTAGCTTTGATTCCATGTTGAGAAATCAAGGGACAGCAAGATTAGATGATTTCTCTTGCTTTGGTAACTACTTGTGATGTTCTTTTACTTAATCTGATGTACTTGATATTAGCTTCTTCTTTCACTTGATTATTATTGTGTTTTTATCATCAAACAGCTATCAAACAATGATGATCAATGAGACAAGAGGACACAAAATGTAGGCTACTAGCCACAGCCAAAACCTCTCCTCTTGAGAGGAAAACGCACAAGAATTCTTCTCTTATAGTATCTTCAAATGACGAATTCCAAGACCTATGACCCTTGACAAAACCTCCTCCAACCCCAAGTCAAACCTTTTCTTGATGAACTTGCTTCTCACAAAGTCAACCCAAGTCAAACTTGCCTTCTAGTTGTTGCAACTTTCTCCTTTGACCAAAAATCTCGAACCTACAACTCTGACTACAATTTCGGCCCTTATGACAAAACCCCTAGCTTGCACGTGTGAGGGAAATATGGTATAATAGGTCCCTTTTCTTCTTCATTGGAGGATCTCCTTTCTCCTTAGCAACTCGGCCTTCAAACTGATTATGTTGAGTCCCAAACTCTGGCTCCTAATGGTGACTACAATTTCTATTCTTATTGCAACATGTTCGATGCCCTAATTTTGCACGTGTGAAGGATGATGGCCCAAAAATAGTTTTCTAAAACTTTGCTTCCTTCTTCCTTTAGCTCTCCTTGTCTTTGCTAGGTGTTCCTTGCCTTCTTTGAGCTTCAACGAACTTCTTTTGTGCCCTATCAATGAGGTAGAACACCTTGTATATATATATATATGCTTCTTGTGGAGGTCGAATAACCCTTATGACGCTGACTTGTCACTGCTTGTACACCGACTTGTCCTCTGCTTAGGCTGACTTGTCTTGGAGGGATTCTTTTGACACTTCTTTGACTTACATAAATACTTGTTACAAGATGCCAATGGGGTCTTTCATAGATGATAATGACTCAATTGACTTCTTGACTCTATGACAAACCCTAGAAGCACTCAATGGGTGCTTGACCTATAAATAAAATCGACCTTGAGCATGAAACCTATGCTACAAAAATAATAATAATTTTCTTTATTTTTACAATATACAAGAATCAAGAGTACATTTCATATTTATGAAGACCGAACCTAGTTACATATTTCAACAAGGTTTTGGATATTGAAGACCTAAATGTTGTATCGTGAACAATTAAGTTAATACATTGAAGAAGAAAGGACGCAGTTCTTTCCCAGTTAAGTGTTTTCATGCTAAATCTTTGTGTACCAATGGTCTATGCCATTGTTTACTTTAGTTTTTCTTAAGAATTTGTATGCATTCCTTCACTTGAACAGGTTTAAAACTTGCACAAACAACCTACACTATTGACCATTATAGACTCACAAGGTACAAAGATCAATGTAATATACACAAATAATTGTAAATAATATAGAATGTACTCTATTGTCTCTATTATTTGATACAAACCCATACTCATGTCTTTGTACATACATACACACGAACTAGTACCTAACCATGTCGGATAATAGCTCTACACAACCTCTAGAAGATATTTAGGTTGACTTTCAAACCTTAAGGGCCATTTGGGTTCTATAATCGCTTCAGAATATAGTATTTGATTGTCATAAATGAAATTAAATTGAACATCATTGAAAAATCAAGGCAATTTTAATTATTAATAACATTCTGAATAACAGCAAATGAAAATTAATGTGGATCCTAACTTCTGTAATTAAAATTATAAGAACGCAAAAGCGATAGTGTCAAATTGATAGTTATGATTGTGATTATTGAATTTGGACAATTTGGTTACAAGACTTTTATTTGAAAGTTGCTATAGTGAAACTGCCACGAGGTAGGAGCCTACAACACATTACACATATTGCCAAGTCTAAGGGTTGTTTATTCCAACATATCATTCGAGATGCACCCAACCTCATCGCTTCATTGAAAAATGATATTCATGCAAGGTAGACCACAACAGAAAGGGAACCATAGTGAATGGTTTTTAGTACTCCAACCTTGTCAATGAATCAATCCCTGTTGGTAGTTACTAGATTTAGCATTAAATATCACTTTACTCAACATGAAGACCACTAATATAATAATGAGAAATCAATACACCAATTATGATGATAAATGAAGACAACAATCGGAGAAATAAAATCAAGACTTTGAAAATAACGATAGGATCTATGAAGGCCCCCTTAAGTTTAAAAAAATAATAATAATAATATATTACTCTTTTAACCCACTACTTCCAATACAAATTTCTTTTCTAGATTTCGAATGACTTATGTTTAGCACAAAAGGACCTTCAACTTACAAAAAAAACATGTTCCACCAAGTTCCTATGATGTGGGAGCACAAGAGGCGAAAGGCAACACCCCACAAATTTTTTGGAGCATTGTGTCTCTATTATCTAACATAAATCGCCCCATCTTTGAAATTATAAAATAATAATAATTTGAAACATATGAAACTATAGAATGATAATTGCAACATCTTAAGACTAACTCGAGTTCTGCAATAAAAATTCGATGTTGTGAATTCAGATTTATAAATGATACAAACATGATATATCAATCAACATGTATTTGATGTTTTGCATTCAATCAATGATACATCCACATCAAAATTTCAAACTTATAACTTCTGACAAAATGAAAACATTGATTTAGATTCTATATAGTACTAAATAAATATTGACATATTAGATTATTAAAAAGTAAATAATAAAGAATTGAAGATTTGAACATCAATATCTCAAGCAAAAAACTGAATATTAACAATGGGCAGCGAAAAGTAGCTAAAATAAATCAAAATAAAATGAGCATCAAGGAATCAATGCCATTCACTACACCTCTACAACTATTTGTCATATGGAGTCATCGGGACCATTTATAGGAGTGTCACTACCTAAATTGGAGTCACTCTCATGAGAAATCAATGACACAACAACCAAACCGTGTTTGCACCTCATCTCATCCATCCTCCTCTGAAACCACATCCTATCATGTCGTGGGTTACCTTCAATAATTTGGTGCATTCCTAAGCACAAAACATAGGGCATTATGCACTTGAACTAGCTTCCTAGCTCACCCAAAGGTAATTCTAGTCCTCTTGATATAGTGGATGAAGCTATATGTGGACCAATTCCTCCCTACTATGGAGCTATCAATATGAGCCAACAAGCAAATAGCAAGATGTTGCATCTCTAGAGCATCATCCCTATGCACATCACCCAACCAAGTGGGTCGTCGTAGCCTATCTCTATATGATCTTTCTTCGTATCAAGCTCATCAAAGGGGCCCTACTCACCCAAGAGACCTAATAACTTAATCCATTGTCCCTAAAGTGCTCTCCACTCCAAATTATTCATCCTTGTAAAGGAAACTTGAAATCCCTTCTTGATCTCATGACCATCATGTTGAAATATGGGGCAGCTATGGGATGAATTTCCCATGAGAAACCCATCTATCCCAAAAGAAGCCCATGTTGCCCCAAAGATGAATTCAAATTAGATAAAATAAAATTTATTATTGATATGTTCAAATCGGCATGGCACTCTCTCATTATTATTTGATGTATCAACTCTACTTGGGCAAGTAATCTTCAAATCATGTGGAAAACATATTTAAATGTTTTCAAAAGCAAATTTAAAATTATGTTTCCCTCCAAAAATTCATGTCAGCCTCATATATATTCATGTCAGTCTACCCAAGGGACATGACCCTTCATAGGTGGAAACAACTATAAATAGGCGTTTATTCTCCTCCATTTGGCACATGAATAGGTGGACTTCTTTATGGCACCTATCTGCAACATATTTGAGGTATCTTTGCGGCCTTGTATGGACGAATTTCTTTGTTCTTTCTGTGATTGGTTTAGGACAATTCATGTTTCTTGCTAGTTGTGTTGAAGTGACAAGTTCTGGGCAGGTTATGGGTTCATTTCTCTTGTAGACAAGGCTGAAATCTCTATCTCCATGGTTTGTGATCTTCGCACAAGGAAGTGTAGGGTGAAGCCCTTTTAGTCCCCTATTTGGAGGGTCGTAAGGCCTATATTGGAGGGTTGAGTTATGTTCTATTGCAAGTCGAATTATGTTATATAGTTTTGTGCATGCACGTTGGTTGAACAGGCTCGTATGTTCTATGAATGTTGCAGAAGGGTCGAGCCCTAATTGGGAGCAGGTCCAAGGTAGAATTAGTTTTTGAAACTAGGCCGAATTACCCAAAGGATCAGTGCAGAGGTTCAAGACCTTACATAAGAGTATAGCGCAATTTGTGAGAGGGTTTGGAGGTCACATTATAGGGCTGACCTAACAGTAGCAAAAAGCCCTAACCATGACTAGAACTTCAGTACACAGGTCGAGTTGTATGGGGGTGAGTTGATAACATATGATGAGGTATGCATGGAGTTTTCATTTGATAGGTTAAGGACAATTAGTTTGAATGAGATTAGGAGTAGCTCATGCACAGTGTGAACCACTGTTAGCAAGAACCTTATTTGATGATTGGACAATGATGATTAGTTCTAATGATTGTTCTTATAACCGAGATATGGCAACATTACTTATATTTATGACAGTGCTATAAGACATGGATACCTGTGACATATGACAGTGTTGTTTGGGTAGTGATATTTGCTCATATGATAAGTGATGTTAGAGCAATATTGTTTGTACATATGAAAGTGATCTATATGGCAGTGACCTTAATGTACGGCCTTAATGTACGGCAGTGACACTGATATGGTAGTGACATTCTGATGTATCGCTTGTCTCTATGATGATAATACGAAGATGTATGGCTTGTCTCTATGATGATGATATGACAATGATGTATGTCTATGTCTCTATAATTGTGATGTATGGCAGTGTATTTATGACAGATATGTGTAGCAATGTTCTTATGGCAATGTCCTTATGTCTAAGTCCTATGGTAGCGTGTTTGCATGGAAAAACCTCTATGACAGCAACAGTGAAGTACGCAGTGCTCTATGACAGTGACATTGATGTATATTGTGTTCTTATGGCAATGTGATATCGAGGCATGTGTATGCCTCTCTAATATACTTGTTTGTTGTTGGGTTGATGGTCTAATGTGATTGATGATGAAAGACATGTCTCATTCTCATTGTACTTTGTATCTCAATTGAACATTGATTAATATCTAGTAGAAGAAGAAGAGTTGATTTATGGGTTTTGCCTTAGTCTCCGATCAAAATTTTGTTGTCTCTATTGTTTATGCTTTTCTTCTATTGTTCCTTAATGTTTCGCTGCATCGTTGATGTTATTGTTCTCTCTATATATTTGCTAATGTTGATATGGGTTGAACGTAATATGAAAATGTTGAAAAAGTTTAAAAATGTAATTATCTTCAGCAAAGAACAATCTAGCCCTAAAATTAACACATCAATGGACAAAATTCTACCAATCTTTTCCATATACCATTTTGGGCTAAGTGCATATATTGTGACATGCAAAGTTGTGTTCATTCTATCCCAACTACATGGAATAATGGGTTAGATCTAGTAAAAATGGAACTATAAGGAAGGCTCTTTTTGATGAATGGTTGCCTTTACTTGACCCAACATGCTACCAAAAGTCTTGTATATTTCTTCAATACTAGGAGCATCTATGTTAGTGTAGCCTATGTTCACAACTTTAGGACTTAAGAATGACACCAAATAGCTACAATTTTCCAACCAATCATTATCCAATACCTAACCGTAATCCACTCCTCAAATAGCAGAACAATTTGCTCCTTCCACGGGTTAAAATTTCCTACTCCGTCCAGCTTGTCCTCGTAACGTAACCCAGTAGCCATCTCTGTCAAACTGACCAACAGCTAATTTTTCACTTTTTGCACGATGCCCGCACACGCTGCCCACTTCTCGAGGTTGCCCGGAGCCTTCTTGCTCCCTCCCTGGAAATCGATGGTGCTGCCCGGACACTGCAACAGTCTAGAAGTGAATTTATAATTATATACGTTTTTTATTTTTTTTAATTATACATATCTTTGTTAAACTTAGGCTAAGTTACATCAGCAAATATTCTAAAGGCAATATGTGGGTGACTTCTACACGCCTAAACACAAGGCCTATGCAAAATTACCTGCCTGACACACAAAACACTTCACTTAGCCTCCACATATCCTCTTCAACAATACTCTACGAATTAATTAGCAAAATTTCACATCCATAGGTCACAAGGCTCCTACACATGATCTCACTAAGTTCAAACTTGCAAATATGGGAATCGAATAGCTTGAGCTTGTCTTGGCTTTGGTCATTAGTTTTAGTACATTTTGCATCCACTTATTGATCCATTTCAAATCACTTTGCCTATCACGAATGGTTTTGAAAAGGATAATATTAAATCTCAAGGTCGAATACTCATGAACCTACATCGAAAGATAAAACAAGACATGGCATGTTCTAAATATTACTCATTATATGTCTTTATTGATTAGCATAGATCCATCATAACTCTAGATCTACTAAGTTCCAAGAGCAATTGTCGAAGCGAGTGGTAGATTCGAAAGGCCTTTTGCATATGCTTGGTGTCTTAGCATGTGGGAGATGATGTATTGCTTCTTCTACGTGATGGCTTAGTGGAGTAAGTGATTTATATCTTCTTTCCTAAGTTCAACTTTGTGAATTTTAGGTATGTTTTATGCTTAGAGCAATATATTTCAATTTTCACAGTCAGCTCAATATCTTTTCCAGATTAGCAATCACATCAGCATTAAAGTAAATTGCAGATAGAACATAAACATAGATCGCAGAAGACAAGCCAAGACAAGAGGACACAAGATGTGGCGCTAGC